>SKCR01017761.1:0-90803 GCA_019454045.1 Zanthoxylum bungeanum
AGAATTCAGACAATGTTTTCAGAAAAAAGAGTTCAGAGTTTTCAGATAAGAAAAAAAATTTATATAAGACTGTTTTCCTAGGAGAATTCTGGATTTAGAACCAAGTATTTTCAAAATAGTATTTCAGTTTTCATTTTAAATCGTCCACTCACTTAGATCGTACAAATGGACTAATCTCACACTCGTAATTTCTTATTTTGCAGGTATTCCCGGAGGACATGCTCGAGGGAATGGATACCGATGGCAGTCACTAGAGGGTTTTGGTCCACCAGGTCGAGTCAAAGTTCAGTTCAGATAGTGTCAAAGAATGTTGTGTAATATATAATATGCCTAGTATAATATATGCATGTAAAGAGTTATAGATGTTGAATATTAAAGTTATGATGTATAATGAATTTGAGTATTCAGTTAGAGAAATGATAAACATTCATGAGATAGATTTGGGCATTGGTCCCGTGCATGAGTATATACATGAGAAAAGAATAGCAGATTTCAGAAGTCAAAGGCTTAGGGGAATAGTAAGGCTTATTCCTTACCGGTAGCATTTCACGAATTAGGGATGTTACAACAATTCATTCCATGAAAACCCTAGCCACCTTGTTCTTATTTTCTCTTAAGTGTTGAAAAGCAAAAAAAAAAAAAAAAAAAAAAAAAAAAAAAAACACCAAGAAGAATAAAATAAAAATTTATGTGCGATAAACTTGATCTCTAATGTATTTAGAGATTGATTTTGTGAGTCTTGTCCACACTAGTTTTTGTTGGTTGTGAGACATAGCACAAAGACCATTTGTAGTTGGAATAAAATTTCATTCTCTTTCTCTACACACACACCTACGGTAGTGAGTTGAAAAATCTGCTCACTGCCGCCTCTTATAAATTATTTGAGGGCTCAGTTTGTTTTGATTTTTGTCCAGAAAAATTAGGGAACATAAATGTATATTTAGTGTTGGGTGCTAAACGATCCAAAACAGTGGCATAAAAATAGCAAACAAATTGGGTGCTAAACGATCCAAAACAGTGGCATAAAAATAGCAAACAACAAGTAAAAAAAATAATGAGTCGTGTGCGCATATTGGGTGCTAAACGATCTAAATTTGAGTTGTTGTTAGGGGCTATTCCGAGGCTGGAAAATAGTCAAAAACATAAACAAACAAGTCCAAAAGGTGTTGGACAGTTCGGCCAAGAAGGTGTTAAGGCAGAAAATTTTCAATGTCGATCCTAGTGCCTAAGTAGCTTCCACCACGCGAAGGAAATCAGTTCCTCCAATTGGCATCAAAAGCTAGGCTTAAAAGTTTTCTTAACCCTTCTCTTTTCATTTAAAAGTTTATGTTTTATTGATTTATATGAGATATAAATGATTTTTACGCATGTTGTGATGAGTAGGCACATTCTTATGTTCATGTGATGAATGTTTATTTTTTTAAATCATGTGATAAATGTATTTGATTGATTGTGATTTTTTCAGCTCTTATTTAGTGTTGTTTTTGGTTTTGGGAATGTAAGGCTATAGGCCATTTTTTTTACAAGCGTTGTAAATTTATTTTCCTATGTAAATTTATCAAGTTGCATCATTCTATGTAATTGGAGAGTTGATGCCGCCAAAGACTCAACACCACTCCATGAAGTAAGATTTGAAGACCAAATGATGTCTTGGTATGTTTTGTATGAATTAGATTATTATAGGAATAAATAAGAGCCCGATCAATGCAATTTTAATTTTATGTTATATGTATGTTTACTTCGAAATATTTGAATAACATGTTATATAGCTTAGGGTGCCTACTCTTACATTTTCACATGCCATAAACTATAAAAGATGTATGGATATTCTAGTCATAAAATGTGATTTTATGAAAATTTAAAAGAGTTAAATTGGAATATGATATGCATGAAAATAAATTAATAAGATTAATTGGTTTAATGGTTTAAAATTGAAATTTAAAAATTTAATATAAATGGGCTTTATAAGTAAATTGTGTTTTCCTTTGGTATATCGGATGGAAATCCTTACGTAAATTCCATAGTCGAAATGCACTCGGGACTCAATTTCCTCTACCATTGGAATTTATATGACACTTATATTAATTAAATAGTATAATTAAAACTTTGACCTTTTTGAATTTCTGAATTTTAAACTTATAAGTGAATTAAAATTTTTAGAGTTAAAATTACTTAGGTCACTAAAGCAAAACTTAATTAAATTAGTTTAATTAAATAAAATATTAGTTGAGACTAATGGAAATTAGTGAATAAATATTTTAAGAGTTAAAATTGGTTAGATCACTAATTATGAACTAGTGTAAAATAGAGTTATGTTTTAGCCGCGCATAAACTTATAGACACTATTGAATTAAAATATTAGATATTTTAAATAGAAACCTTTAATTTTAAAATAGTTCATGGGAGAGGGATATATGACAATATATCCTGTAATCTTCGTTGTTAGTCCGAAACGTGAGATTCAAAAGGCGCCTCGAGACGGCTTTATTTTCATCCCCTATGGATGGTGTCCTTTTTGGGTCAATATCAAGTTTGGAATCCGAGAGGATAGAAACTCTAGATGTATATAGTGAATTGACCTACCTATGGCGGCACCTCACTAGTTAAGTCTAAGGGTTCTAAAACAATGGGTTACACTCACGAAGGAATGATTAATTGTTAATCAAAATTCCTTGATCAAATCAAACAGTGGTTGGTTAATATAGGAATAAGAGTTATTCCCTCATATATCAATCAATTGAAATTGTCTCGATCTATTATATAAATACTTGACCTGCCCTATGGCGCCACTTATTTGTGGGATGATAGATTTCGGTGGCATAGTAATTCTTTTTTGTTTCTAATTCATTATATATGGTTCATGCATCATGTTTAATCTTATGCCTAAATATTTGATGATTTTAATATGCAATAAATGGATATTAAATGCATGCTTATTTTATTTTATTTCATCCATGGTTTCTCTTATTATTGCTATTCTCTCAAATAACAAATTAACGAGAGAAAATTATGTTAAGTGGAAAAGTAACATGAACGTCATTTTAGTAACTTCACTGTGCGTGATACCTATAAGAAATAGGTCGCAACCAATAAGAAAGCCCGCTGCTACTTGCTAGCAGAGATGTCTGAGGTTCTTGCTGCAAAGCATTAGCCAATGGCTACATCATTTTTGATGATGGAGTCATTACAAGGCATGTTTGGGCAGTCTTCGAAGCAACAAAATCATGAGGCTATGTTCTCAACGATGACCGCAATGATGAAGAAAGGGACATTGTCTAATAGCACGTCTTGAGGATGATGATCTATCTCAACACAGCCGAAATTCATAGAGCTTGTATTGATGAACGTAGTCAGGTGACCATGATCATGGAAACTCTTCCGAAGAGTTTCCTACATTTTAAAAGCAACTATGTTATGAACAAGTTGACTTTTACTTTGACTCAGCTGCTTAATGAGCTCACCCGTTACGAGTCCATGTTGGTGGATCCTTGGAAGCGTAGTGGAGAGGCAAATATTACCGAATCAAGGTATTTAGGATAGTTTTTTTTCCAATGCACATCCTTGTTGCAATGGAAAAGCAAAGCCCATGCAGAAGAACAAGAAAGGCTCCAAGGATGTCAAGCCTAAAGGAAAGTTTTCCATTGCAACAAGGATGTGCATTGGAAAAGAACTGTCCTAAATACCTTGATGAGCTGAAAGAGAAGAAGGCCACATGTAAATATGATTTACCTGTTATTGAATCTATATTAGTGGAGAATGATAAATCCACATGAATTGTTGATTCTCGAGCCACTAACCATGTTTGTTCTTCTTTGCAGTTACTTGACTCATGGAGGGACCTTACTAAAGATTTGCCTAAATGACCATTTTATCCTTATGTTAATCATTGAATTTTGACTTAGGACTTATCAGATAAGTTTTAGATGTTAAATGACCAAATTGACCTCATTGGCATATATGAAGCAATTGGTTATTTTGGTCATTTATGTCAAGCTTATTTGATAAGCTTAGTATTGAAAAATGACAATAATAACCCTTTTTAAAAGCTTATGTTTTTTTCATTTTAAAAAAGGAAAAAAAAATTATTTCATGAGATATATTATTAGCCTAGTCAAAAGTTATAAAAAAAAATGGGAGGGGAAGCTTTGAGAAGCTTAAAATGAGTTCCATGGCAACCAATGGAAATTCAACATGGAAGCTTAGATCTTTGGTGCTCAAAATGAAGGAAAGCTTAGATTTTTGTTGTCATTTTAGAGTATTATGACCACTCTTTTGATACCTAGAATTGTTCTTAAGTGCTTCATGTGTGGTGGCTTTGATTGGGTGTTGTATTAATTTGATTAGTCTTGTAAAATTGGATTTTTGGCATGAAAAATAATATATTTTTCTATTCTGTTCATATATGAAAAATTATATTTTTGGTGTGTGAAAAATATATTATTTGGATGTGTTGGATATGTATTAGGTGTTGGAATAATAACCGAAAATTATTTCCGAGTGAAAAAATATGAAAACGGTGAAAAAATATATTATCTGGTGAATAACAGTGTTACTGTGTGTGGACTGACTAAATAGTGAACTATTCACTGTTCGATCAGCCCATTGAGTGATCGGACATTGTTGGACTGACCGGGACAACCCGATTGGGTGCTAGTTAGTCGGCTCGGTCAGAAACACGTTTTACACAATTTTATGAAAAATCATTTTTGTAAAAGTTTTGCATTGTTTTTGTAATTTATTATGTCGTTATTTAATAAAGAAAAATATATTTTGGTGAAATATGAATAAATTATTGATATACGATACCGAATAATTTATTTTGTAAGTTTAAAAAATTTTGAAAATACGATTTCGCCTAAACCGCGCTTCCGTAACAAAAATCCCAACTAAAGATACTTGTTTTAAAATTTAAGATTTGTAAATTAATAATATGTGATTTTTTTAAACACTTTATATTTTCTGCCAATGCTAACCATATGGGGAAAAGTTCTCTCATTGTCATTTATCTTATATTTTTAAAGAAATAAAATTAAATATTATTATGAGACTTGTCATCAATGGTAAAAATAGGTCGGTAATGGTATAACTGAATTGGTTTTCAAATATTTTAAAAAATTTGTTAAATGGGGTCAAATCTTGAAAATATAAGATATTAAAAATATATTTGAATTTGTCCACTACTAAAAAAGTCAATAGTGAACCCAAAAATTTAATATCATTTAAAAAAAAATTATTTAGTTATTATAGATTTTCTTTAAGATGCAAAATTCCATTATTAATTTTCAAGTGTAACATTTATAACCCTTCGTAATTCAGATTTGAAGATGCTACAAACTACAAATCTTTTAACCTTGACTGACAAGACAAAGGCCCTTCCTAATTTGATCAAACCAAATATTGGCTTCCTTTTTTTTTGAATTGTTAGAAATCTTGCAACCAAACCATCTCTTTCGGGCTTAAGCGGAACAGGTAAAACCCCGACTATCACAGGTTCTTACAAGAAACACACTCCCTGAATTCGAACCCAGGACCTAAAGATGAGATCCTGAGGCCTACACCTCCAAGCCGCCCCTTGGGGACAAATATTGGCTACTCTTCTAACAAGTTTTTTTTTTAAAAAAAAAAAAAAAAAACATGCCAGTATCATTTGAGTAAGCAAAACAGCCACGGGTTACAGAGAATGGAAACAAGTATTTTGGAAGCAGTACATATAAAATTGATGCATCATTCTGAATTTTGCAGTGCGCTACCAAATACAGCTTGGTATTTTCCAGAATCACTAATCTATTGCGTTTTTACTGACTGTAACATTTTATAAATCATAGAGAATGGAATTTACAGAGCAAGTGTTCAGTAATTCAGCAACCAGCTACTGTTAAATTTGTTACCCTCCTCATCTGCCAAGAAATATAAGTGCAATATGATGAACAGGCCTTTCAATCCCCCGACTTTTTGAATCATATCAAGTGTTGCTCAATCACCAAAACTTTAATCTTCTTTGGGTATACACAATGTAGGAAAACTTCAACCCTAATATATTTCTATGAAACAAATTCAATCTTGTCCACTTAGGATCTGACCAAACATGTATTACTAGTCCTAAATTTATTCACAAATGTATTGAAATAAACCTAAGTATTTCACAATATAATTACATACCTTACTTCTTGTAGAGTTATTCTTAATCAAACTTAATTGATTTCCTATCTCAATAAGCAAATGCTCATATTTATAGGAGGAGAATCAAGTTACTATATCATCACATGCATGACTTCCTACTTACACACATGCATTTGGAAGCAAGCCTTGATTACTATGTAATCACATGTATTTGGATGCATTCATTACTATGTAATCACATGTATTTGGTAACTCAATGACATCATCTAACCCCTCCAAATATGTTACCATCATGGGTATACCATTATTCTCCATTAGCATTTTCCGAATATTGTTTACTTTAACATTTTCTAACACACAGCTTATATCATCAACACTTCTTTCATTTTAACTACCTTTGGCTACTACAGCAGCTCCAGAACATAACAAGAGTCAATAAATCAAAGGAAATTTGTTATGACACCTTCTGCTCAAGCTCAATTGCATCTTCTGACATATGTACAAAAGTATCCAAGGACTTAATTGCAGCAAGCCAATTTTTTCTACCCAATTCCTATTGCATATAAGGAACTTGCCTCTCACTAATCGTGACTATGAACGAAATAAACACAACTGCCTTCCCTTGTAGTTGAAGGGAAGATTAATTGAAGAAATAAGGAGACCCTAAAACTTCTTTCAGATCAAAGTCTCCCCGCTCTGGTAGCGGTGGAAAAATTAATTTGGGGAAGGACTTCTGAAAGCTCTCCAACAACTGTAAGAACAAAAGCAGTCACCAGAAAATTTAAATTAGAAAAAAAAAGGGAAGATTCTCAGTTTCGAAGATTTTAATTTTAACATCAATATCTAGTTTCTGTAGTTGCATTTACATAAACAAAAGAATATGACTTCTAAAAACTTGCAGATACTGATTTCCATCAAAAAGTAAAACAATTGCACTTTAAGCATATTCTCAACTAGACTGGATAAGTGACCAACATATTGTGACAGCAATAATATCATGTGTGTATAGTCTTTACTAAGACTTAATTTTTTTCTCAAAATCCTCCTAGTCCGGATGAAGTTTGAGAAAAAAAGGTGGAGAAGTATGTGCAAATTGTAAAATGCATGTCCATTTGCACTCAACAACTAGTGATAAAGAATCCACTAAGTAGCTCTCGGATACCTATATGATAAAGCAATCTATAAGATACTTACATCCTCCAGGATTGGCTTCCCATAGAGTTCAACAAACTTTTCTCGGAGTATCTTATTCATTTGGTCAACATCACATGCATGTGTCCAGTATGAATCTCGGACCCCTGAAATCAAATGTTAGTATCAAATAGCTTTGAGTCCCAATACATGGATAAGATGAGTACATATCCATTACTGAAGAAGACAAAAAAATAAAAATCCACCAAGTACCAGCAAAATACAAGCCTGCCCTTTTGCAGGCAACAGCAGTCATCATCATGTGGGAACCATCAAGAGAGTGAACAAAATTTGGGGGAAAGGCTGTTCTCTGTGGCTTAACCATAATCTATAATAATGACAAAAGCAGTCCAATCAGTAATATAATGGTTAGTATTTGCATGACTTGAAAAAAATCCATTTTTACAACAGAAAGGTAGACATTAAAATCACAAACTTTACAAAAATACACCTGGTAAACCCTAACAGATATGAAAGATCAGTCATGAAGAAAGTTTGTGCTCCCACACAAGGCTAAGCTTTCCATTTTAGTGAGACAGAAAACCATGCAACCTTTGTTAAAGTTCTGCTCTTCATAGTATACAAAGAGAGAACAATAAGACAAAACTGTTAAGAGGAAAAGAAAAGGACCTTGTCAGTTTCTCGCTGTAGTGACAATCTCTGAAGGGAAGTATTAATCTGCATTTAGTTCAACAAAATGTTAATGACAGTCTAAGATATTGATGGATTTAATTCAAAATGGTGCAAAAACAAATTGTTTAGAACATTACAAGACGCCTTCCCAACTGCCGGTAAGGTTGAACAACAGGAAGTCCAAGAGGAGTTGTCCACTGCACAGCCTCATTCTCGGAAGCTATCACCTGTTTATATTCAAATCTAGTAGTCAGAAACAAAAACAACCATAAAATTAACAGGGAATGATGGTAAGATGCAATGTCGATAGTCTCCAAATATAACATTTGAGTTTTAAAAAAGAAGAAAAAGAAGAGACCTCAAGACATGATGTGAGATGGGCGTCGTAGGGGTGGTTAAAGATGACTCCTAGAGAATTACCAAAATAATTTCTCTTCTCCTTTTAAATAAGAATTACCAATATTCGTCACATGCGCAACCAAAAATTTAACAGATGATGGCCGACAAATATAGGTAGCACACTAAATTCTCTTCTCTTACAGTTTGATAGAAAAGCTAAGCAGAATAGATAATAAAATTGATACTTTGAATGAAAATCTAAGAGGCACTCGAGGTGCCATATTATATTCCTTTCATTGAATAATAAACAATGTTGTGAAAACCGGACCGGACAGGCCGGTTCGACCGGTCGAATCGGGAACCTGCCTTGTGTCCAGTCTGGTTAATGCATTAAAACCGGAAGGCGAAAAAATCGTTGAAAATCGATTCTGACCGGTGAACCAGTTAAAAACAGGAGAACCGACAAAACCCGGTTTTTGTTTTTTTTTGTTTTTATTTCTTAAGTGGAAAAACAAAACGACGCCGTTTTGAATGCTAACACAAAAACGCGTGAAGCCCTAATCTCATCTCATCGTGTTCTACCCTCGTGTTTCTCTGCCTCTGCTCCCTCAATCAACTCAACTCTCAAGCCCTCAATCGATCATCATCATTTCTTGCAGGCAATAATGACACCGTTTCAAATTAAAAATCCATAATTTTGGAGTAGCCTGCGCCCTTTTGCTTCGTCTCAAATCTCAATCTCGGCTCTTCTTAGTCAAGATCTCGACTTAGTCTCAGTCTCACTCTCACAAAGTCAGTGAGTCACAGTCAGCTCTCAATCTCAGCTCTCTCGTCTCACTCTCAAGAACACAGCTCTCTGGCTCTCTCTCGGTAAGTACCATTCAACTACTCTCGCTGTTGCTATTTGTTTCGCAAGTATATCTAATGAAATTGAGTTAGGCATGAGTTGGGTGTGTGGTTTGGTGGGATCTACTGCAATAACATAAACTGATTTTTTTTATTGAAATTTTGGCTGCCTTAGACTTGGAATTTATTTAATTTTTGTATTGCTGCATTATTTGGATAGAGCTAGGGAAAACTGGGTGTGTGGTTTGCTGCATTATTTAATTTTTGTATTGGTGGGATCTACTGCATTATTAAATTTGTTTATAAATATTTTTATAATTTTTAATTAATTAATATTATTTGTGACGTCAGCCGTTTCTGCCGGTTTTTTCGGAATGGTACAACCGGTCGAACTAGTGACCCATTGAACCTTTTCGATCACCGGTCCGATTTTAAAAACATTGATAATAAATACTAACATAAAAAAGTGGGTGCACCTTGTGCATGGGTAGTCTATATGAGAGGCTGCCAAAAGGAAAATGAATTTGAAGATCTAAAATCTAATTGTTCTGAAAATTAAAATAATCCAAATCAGAGATGTCGCCTTGTTTAAGAAGACACCTTAGAAGATTGCAACATCCTAAATTTAAGCTTGTTCACCAAATGCCCCAAGCCCTCAAAAGCTCCAAAACTCTCCATGTTGACATTTTTTGTTCACCGCGACTGATACAACCAGACACATAGAATCTATCACCAGTGACCAGTTAACTAAATAATTTTCCAGTATGTTACCTTATCAAGCTAATGATAACTTGCCAACACCAGAAACATATTCAGGATGTTGGAACCAACTCTAATGAATAACTCAGCCTGGGTGCTTTGCTTTTTAACTAGAGATGAGTCCAGCATTCACATATAAACAATTATCAAATAGATTTTTAAAAAAACTAAAGTAAACAAGACAAACCTTTGCACACTTGCCAAGCCAACTCATGATACTTCTTGCTGCTTCAAACATTTCTCCTAAGGCCGTCAATGTGGTCTGCATGCAGGAAAAAAAATGAGTTACCATGTTATACAAGCATACGAATGAACAGTAAAGTCTTATCCCTTACTTTTGTGGCATAGCAAGCTGCTCCAAATAGTTTTGAATCATCTTCTATAGCACAGCGTTCTTTCAACTTATTCTTGATTTGGTCACAAGCACCAATATAAGTGACACCATATACCGATGTTATCACAGTCTGCTTCACCAATTAGTCCACCTAAGTATGTCCAGTTATAAATATAAATTAGGAGTATAATCTTAAGATCAGCCGATATTAATGGAAACAAAACCTCCTAGTTCACATTAGTGTTCTAAAACGCGTTAGGGGCTAGTGGGGCGGCAGCCCATCGCCTAGCGCCTAGGCGGAGGCAATTAATCGGCAAGCAGTTAAAACCTAATATTTTCCAATATCATAAATTATCCAAATCATATAAATTCAACCAAAATGTAATAAAATATAAAATCCAAACTCAATTCACCATATCAAACATCAAAATCCAAGGTCAATCCATCAAACATCCTTAGGGCCAAACTCAAAATCCAAAAAAAAAAAAAAGACAATAAAACAAAGTTAAGGTTACTAAATCTTTTCTAATCATTCTCTAATTCATCTTCATCCAATTCAAACTCATGATCATTCTCCTTAGGTTCTTCATTAAATTCAAAATCTTCTTCATCAAGTTTTCTTTATTCAGTATTCCTAGCACTTTTCCGCAGTTGTAACATTTCATCTGTCCCAGATGCTTCTCCAACCATCCTCCAAGTAAGCCCTGAATCAGGCTCTACTACTTCATCATCACAACCCTCAACAATCCATCCTTGTTAATATTGTTTCACCCACCCCCTGATACGAACAAGTCAATAATAACCAACAACGACAGCTATCATTATTTCACCCAAAGTTTTTCAACCATTCAACAAAAATAAAATAATAGTAATTGCCTAATTAAGATTAATTAATTAGTTTAGCTGAATTATTTAACAATCAGTCAATCACAATCTTGTTCATGCGTGAGTCATAGAGAGCCATTAACAATCACAATCATCATTAATCAAAAGTGAATAATTTGATTTGGGGTTTTAGGTCAAAAATGATTTAGAGTTTTATTAATTTTATAAATTAATAATTATTATCATACTTTATTTCTGCTGAGAAATGCAAAAAAAAAAAAGTAAAAAACATTGCTCATAACTTGCCTTGCTCAAGCGTGCGTGAGTAGGAGAGAGCTGAGGCAGAAAGAGAGGGGAAGCAGAGCAGAATGCGTGAGAGAGAAAAAGTTGTGGGAACTTTTTTTTAATATACACCACCAAAACGCAGTGTTTTGGGGGGTTTATTTCGCCCCAAAATGATGTGTTTTGGACG
The DNA here is from genome assembly GCA_019454045.1 of Zanthoxylum bungeanum. Classification (NCBI taxonomy): domain Eukaryota; kingdom Viridiplantae; phylum Streptophyta; class Magnoliopsida; order Sapindales; family Rutaceae; genus Zanthoxylum; species Zanthoxylum bungeanum. Next base: position 11,520 of record SKCR01017761.1, read on the forward strand.
TTTTGGAGGGTTCAAAACCCCCCAAAACGTCGAATAAAAAAAATTAAAAAATCGTGGCGACCCTACGCAGTCGAGTAGCGGCAAAATCAGCACCGATTTCTCAGCCGCGCGATCACCACCACCGATTAGGTGGTAATCCACGCGATGTCGTGGAACGAAAACGCGCCGCCTAGCCAGCAAGTTTCCAAACACTGGGTTTGTTGTATTATCAGATTAAAATATTAAAAGAAAATTCTACAAGATAAATTCTCAAAACAGTTACTCTTATAGGAAGACCAATGTTCTAAAAAAGCTCATAGCACCTAAGCCTTCTAGGCGGCGCCAAGACGGATGGGCTAAGTTAACAAAAAATGTTGATTTGTGTTTGAAAATTTGGGTTCAATTAAAAATATGGTTAAAATTTGACAAAATAAAGTCAATTAGAGTTAAGTTATGGCAATTGATATTAATTAGGGTTGGGGTTTATCAAATTGAGGTCAATTAGGTTTAGGATTTGACAAAATAAGGTTAATTTTTAGGGTTTGGAAATTTGGGTTCAATTAGGCTTAAATGAGGGTTTGGGAGTTTTAGACCGCCGGCGGTAATGGCTACCACCGCGTGGGCAGTAGCCGTTTACCACGTGCCGATCCTTCATGTTCAGAATCTGCCGCCCAACGCTGCCCCACCATTCACGCGTCAATATCAGCTGTCGTTTGCCGTATATCTGATTTTTTTTTTTTTGTGAAGCTGCCGCCTAGCCCACCGATTTCCAACACCATCTAGGCATTTTTTAGAACACTAAGAAAAACTACGGAAATACAATTCACTGAGCTTAAACAACAATATAAACCTGATTGATTAAAAGCCTTGCACACAATGCATATGGATAAATAGCAGGATCTTTATCTGCATCAGCCCTCATGATCTCAAGAACTCTGAATTGCAACAACAAATTCAATTAGATTGATTAACATGTGCGAGAGAGAAAAAAGGGAGGAGGGCAGGAGAAAGTACTACTTACCGGGCAGCAATGCCTGAATAAACATCTGCAGGTTTATCTCCTCCCACAAGATTCACAACATCAGCTCCCAACTAAGAAATAAAAGTCAAAAAATTACTCAAGTGATGGAAAGATTATATTATACTTCCAAAGTCAGTAATTCAAAGGACTGAATCGTCCTTAACAACGAATGAAAGTTCCATTACTTGGTCCCTTCCCAGAGCAGCATAGTGTTGTAAGCCATTACACGAACCATCCTTACAGAGGAACATAGCAAAAAAGGCAAAATTAAGTCTCAAAGGATAATATGTATCCCACCAATAAAAATGATGATGCATTAAAGGAGGAATTGATGGGCTTCAATCTCATTGGAGTTCAGCAACATAATGGCAAGGTGATAAAACATGTGGAAATCGTTAGAAATCCGTTCAATATTATAAAAATATTTATCTTAATCCACCATTTATGAGCCCAACTACAAAGGTTATCTCATGTGTTGACAATAGAGAGAGTAACCATAATTCATCGCAGACAGGTTAGATTCATCAGAATCTGGATAAATTGACAAGACTAAATATGAAAAAATAAAAATAAAAATAAAAAATCAGTAGAAAACTCAATAGTTTGTCAACCAGAGGGAAGAGAGTATAAATTTTATTTAACAAAATATTTCCAGGATGCAGAACCATGATATCATATAAGCAAGAACGGATATTATTGAGAGTATATGCATTCCCGACATGGATATTATCCAGTTAAAAGTGAAAAAGAAAATACCATGTGGACAGGAATATGTGAAATAGTAGACTTTGGAGAGGAGCTTCCCAATGCTTCTGAGAGATTAATACATGCTGCCAAGCATTGAAAAGGATCCTCTGCACCCAACCACCATCGCTTTCCTTCAAGAGGTCTGTCTGCAGAATCAAAGATATCATCCAAATGATTCTCAGTGAATGCCACCCGACCATCATAAGAGAACTTCTCCACACCACCAGCATATAAATTTGCCAGATGTATCTTCAGCCAATTTAATCCTGACTTCCCAAAAGGGCGTCCTTCTGCAAACTCCAAAATCCCTCGGCATAGATCAGAGCCAAGATGATTTAAATATGGGTGCATGGGATATGCACGACCACGGAAATCAAGGTTATGAGGATAGTAGAAGCCTTCTTCATCCTTCATCTTTCGAGCCACCTGTTCCCCAAATAAAGAAAAGATGAATAATCCAACTAGCTGAGCATGCAACAACACCAAGTAGATTTATTGAATAGAAATGTTTCTTACAGCAAGTTTGAGTTCAATATCACAACGCCTTGAATGCTTCTCGCTATTTTCCTTTTTAGCATTCTTAACTTTCCACTTCCATTTCTTGATTTCTGCTTCATCTTCAGTGTCCGGTTTCTTCGGGAGAGGCACCTGTCAAGTTAAAAAAAAAATGTAGTGAAATGATTAATGAAAACAAGCTCCTAAGCACTGAATAGGCAGCATAAGTGATAGTGGAACAATTAGGTTCACATTGAACAATATGCATTTTTTCCCTTTTTATATGGAAAATGATAATGAACCAACATCGAAGAAAAAATTAATTTGACTTCTTTAAGTGTACCCACATCTTCTCGGTCAACCAAGCCTGCAAGGCAGCCTCCATTAGCCCACATTTTGTCGATTACACCAAGAATCCTTTTATTAATTCTCCATTTGGTATTTCCAAGAGTATCCAAAGCCTGATTCACAAAATAATCATAGACGAGTTCATCCAAGCACAGAGAGATCCTCACAAATTACAAACATATAAAATTCAAAACATCATAACTACTACTCAAGACAAAATGCTAAAAAAGAACACGTAAAAAAATTAATGATTAATCATTAAAGATTGAACATATCATAGAAGATACTACAATTGAAAAACTACGGATGTCTCAAACCTCGAAAACTGGCTCCAATTGACTCCTTGGAGCTCTTTTTATTGCTTGGCATTGTTGTCTTGCTCCACGGGTTCTCATAACATAAGATGGTAAAAAAATATGCGCACCTCGGTCATACCTGCGGGAAAAAAAACATTAATATAAATCTAGCACACAAACCTAAAAGTGCAAAGCTCAGATTTTTAGATATCACAATGCGAACAACATATGAAAAGTAGTAGCGCAAATCTAATTCCCAATATGCAATTCAACTAAGCCTCAAAAAACTAGGGCAAAATATATTTTACTTGCAACAAACAATTTTTGCAAAAACAGGTAAAAGGAATCTACTTCCTTCAGTAGTGATTCATTACTAAGACATAACCAACAAGCTTGAACCCTTCACTTCAATAAAAACATAGCAAAAGAGGGCGCTTGGGATTATTGTCATAAATGCTTAAGTTAGAAATCCATACCCTGTCCAGTTTACAGGAGGCACCAACATCGGCATATAAGGAATGACCATGTGCCTAGCCTATTTGGACAAACAGATATTAGTTTCATCGTTATAACTATAGATCAGTAAGAAAGGGGAAAGAGTGTAACAATCAAACTTAAAGAATTATCCAAGAACAGAAAACAGTGAACAGACATGGATGAAATGCAAGCCATCCTGAAAGAAGGATTCCCACTCACGGTTTTCTCAAGACCTTTTCGGACTAGTGGATCGCATTCAATGACACCATATCTCCTGCCCTTCCTGTTATATGAAACAACAAAAATGAATACATTATAATAGGAGAAGCAGATTGGGATTTTTTAGATGGATACTATATGCAGTCTTTCTTACGCTGCATTTTTTGTGCAACTTTTAAGAGTGTGCACGAACGCCGGGCGAATTTCAGGTGGACTATCGCCTAACTGATCAATAGGAGGTTGTATATAGGCTGTTTCCATTAACAACTCAATCAAACGGCATCCAACCTGGGAAGCACAAGCATCAGAATATAACAGCAATTACAACAGCGGAAAAAAAAAACACTAAAGGCAAACCGAGCAGACTTCCACATTCACAGCCACAGACATCACAAACCTTCACATGAACGTCCTGACTCCACGGCTTTGAATCAACATGTCCCTTCAAGATCCCCCTTACTTGCTGCAGCTTTTGCTTTTTTATTAAACTAGCACCTCTTTTCCTTAATTTTTCCTGTTCTTTTCTTTGTTTCTCTAGATCATTTGTCACAGGTTCAGAAAAACCTTCCATTTTATTATCAGTTACATTCTTCATCTTTGTATTCTTCAAGAAACTTTGTATCCTTGCCTGATGCACATAAGAGTCTCATATGTAAGCAACAAGCACAATCTCTTAACAAAACAATTCCGGATGTTGTTCATTTGATATATCTCTAGAACAATATGCTCTTTGATATATGGAGAAGCATGATGAGATGGAGTGACTAAAACATAATTACTGTAAAAACTGGGAAATCCACAAAATAAGTTATTTATACAAAGATTTAACTTAAACTTTATTTCCAAATCCAGGTTTGTGAAAACAACTCAAGGATGAATAATGCTTTCATTTCATTTCATTAACCACAAACTATATCAATCATATATATTGCAAAGAATATGCTCAATAAACCCAAGCAACTCAATTATGAAAACAACAATATGTTTACGAAGAGTTAGATTACTGACCTCAATTTCAATGGCTTCGCCTATCTGGCAAGCGGCCTGTACCACTGTAACACAGCCAGCTTCTCCTGCATTTGTCATCAACAATCCCACCAACTTATGCATAGCAATAACTGCCATCATATCAGCCGGCAACTCATCAAAATACGGTTCATAAGTTATATGTTTCCACTTAGCCTTAGCAGTTTCTTGGTCTTTAGCAATTGCATCCCTTAGAGGCTCAAACCAAACAAGAAACAAGGACTTAACATAAGGCAAATTCGGAGCAAGCTTTTGCTCGCACATGTCAGCTAAAAGCTCTTCATACTCCTTGGCTGTCTGTTTCCATGCTTCAGTCTCCATCTTGATTTGCCTACAGTACTTTGCCGAGCCCATCCCAAAAATCATTTTATTTGGCTGCCAATGAAGTGCTGTTGACGAATCAATCATGCTCACTCCTTGTTTATTAAATTGCTCTATCAATTCCTGCACTTCTTCAGAACCCGAAAGCTCTGATTGTGAAGCAATTGCTTCTGCAGCACTTGCATAACTTCTATTAATAAGAACCCCAAAAGGGTCAATCGATCTGGTTAAATTAGACTGACCCAAGTTGCGTTTTTCAGATGAAAAAACACTTGTTCGACGAAAACCAAGAAGTGGGTATGAAGAATCTATGAGTGATTGGGTCTCTGGAGGAGTTATTTTCTCGAGAAAATTACAAGTGGAAAATTTAAACTTTGTAGAAGAAGCTTGCCTGGCTAAGTTTCTCCACATGTTTTAATGAAGAGTCGTTTGATGGTGTGATGAATAGACAAAAGAGGATGGGATTAGGGGATGCAGAGAATATGATGATCATAGAATTTAATGAAATGATGCAAAACTTTCCAAGAAATTTGATAAATATGAATGAAAGAGAGAAAATAAGATAAAAAGCAGAAACAGCGAAGGAGTAACAAATCGCTAATAAAAGAGAAAAAAAATGGCTCAGCCGCTAGTAGACCCGGCGGGCGGTTCGGTTCCGAACCGAACCGGCCGGTTTCCGGTTAAGTGGAACCAAAATATCGAACCGAACGGTTCGGTTCCAGTTCGGTTCGGTTCAAAGATTTTTTTTTTTTAAAATTAATAAAAATAAATGAAATGAATTTTATAAATAAAAAATATTTATTACATTGAAGAGCTTGAGCTTAAATTTTTAAAAATTTAAGTTGCCTACGTATCCTCCAAGGGTGAGAGGAATCAAAGCTCACGTAGTTACATTACAAGTTTTAGTCCCAAGGACATGACATGTACAACAAATATGAAAAAATCGACCCCCTAAATTTGGTTCACATAAGGATTTTAAATCATGAATGGATGCAGTATTTGCAGATGCATTATCAAATTCAATTGTTAAAATTTTTTCTACTAAACCATATTCATCAAAAATTACCTTCATCATTCTAGAAATATTATGTGCAGTATGTGGGTCATCAAAAACTCTAAATGCAATAAGTCTTTTTTGCATGGTAAATGATGCATCAATCCAATGACAAGTCACACCCATGTATGAGTGTGTTTGCCAATGGTCACTCCAAATATCAGAACATATAGAAATACGACCTTTCATCTCTTTAAATATTTCATTTAAAATAATTTTACCATCTTTATATAATTTGAAAATATGACGTTTTGTTGTGTTTCGAGTCATTCTACATGCAGCAGGGTTTAAAGCATTATGCACGTAATTAGTAAAATGAAGTTTTTCACCAAAGCTTAAAGAAAGATGCGTCATTCGCAAATTCTTCTCTAATTTTTGCATCAGAATATTTAAATAAATCTACACTACTCGTACCTCTACTAGATGATGCGTACCTGGCCATTTGAGTCTGCGTCGTATCAATGCCAAATTCAACCGGATGATGTTTCTCCATGTGCTTGATCATATTGCCGTATCCACCAGAAAATTTATAGATAACCCCTCAATAGTTGCAAATTGCTCGTTGTGAACCATCTTCTAGGCGTTCCAAAGTAAAATGAATTTTGAAAATATCCGAGGATCGAGCCTTAACTTCTCTTCTCCGTGATTGTGCACTGACACTATGGCCGCTCTCTTGGGTTGGCATATTTGACATAATATTCTCATATGAGCTTGCCATTTTTTGTTTGAGAAATTAGGAAGAAAAATAAGAAAATTGAATAATTGTGATGCGAATGATAACAAATTAGCAACTAAATGAATTGAGATTGAGAATAAGAATATAAGATTATAAGAGAATTGTATTGAAGTAAGATTGAGAATAAGAGTTTTATAGAAAATGAGAGAGTTGAGAATTTGGTGTGATGAAATTATGAAAAATGAATCCTATTTATAGAATTTTAGAATTTTTTTGATACCAAAAATGCCCCTAAATATAACCGTTTTATTACCGTTATTAGGGGTACATTAGTAATTTATATTTTATATAATAAATATATATATTTTTTTTTATTTATTTTTTTTTATTTGGGCAGGGAGCCAAACGGCTCCCTGCCACCCCAACGGCTACTAGCCGTTGGGGGTGTAGGGTTCCTGTTGGAACCGTCCGAATCGTTGGAACCGTCCGAACCGGTGGAACCGTACGGTTCCACCGGTTCGGACCGATTCGAGTTGGGGTGGAACCCCAACCGAACCGGTCTCATTCCGGTTCGGTTCCGGTTCCGAACCGGAACCTTGGCCGGGTCTAGCCGCTAGGGGTGGCAATTTGGGTCCCAATTCATTTATTTGTTCGATTAGATTTTCTTTAAAGTGAATTCGGATTTGAAAAAATGGATTCGTTTAATAAATGGGTCAATTCGATTGGATTTGTTTATTAAACGAATCGAATATGAATTTAAGCTTATAGATTCGTTTATTCGTTTAGGATTCATTTTAATATTTTTATTTACTAGTTCTATTTAATTTTCTATTAAGATTCGAGAAATTATAGCTAATTATCATAGAAAAATTAATATTTTCGATATTTTTTTTGGTATTTTTAGTAAATATATTAATTACATATTGTATATGTATATATTTATGAAGAATTAATGTAAATCAAGTGTGGTAAATTATTTTATTAAATAATATCATTGACTAAACGAATAAACGAATATTTGTATTCGATTTGTTTAATAAACGAATCGAATACAAATCCATCACATTTTGATTCGATTCGTTTAGGATTCGATACAAATTCGATTTGTTGATTCGTTTTGCCACCCCTATCAGCCGCCTTTAAACCTTTCCTAAAACCTGCGTATTTCATCTCTCTTTTTCTATAGATTAAGCTGGGCGATTACTGGACCAAGCCAAGCTTCCACCTCGGAACCGAATTCGAACCGAAGCCGAATCGGAAAAAATTATCAGATTTCAATTTTATCCCGTTTTCATTTTGAAACCAAAACTGTTTTTTTTTTCCGGTTCAATTATGATTTTCACACTAGCCGAACTGGAGGAATCGAACAGTTCCAATATACGAATCATAAGTTTCCAACGGTTCTGGTTAGAACCGTTTGTTGCCCAACGGCCATTTGAGAGCTCAACGGCTAGTAGCTGTTTGGCTCTATTAACAAAAAACATTAATTTTTTAATTTTTTAATTTTTTTTTATGTTCAATCTCTAAATTACCGTCAATTACATTAATAAAATGAAAGTTTTATTGGAAAATTAAGCGTCACAAAATTTATCACAAAATCTATAAATATGGTTCATATTTCATTTTTCTACATACTCATAATTCGCTTCTCTCAAATCTCAATTCTCTCAGTTGTTCTTTATTTTTTACAATTCTCTTAATTTTGTAATTCTTCAATATTTTAAAAAAAAATGACAAGTTCATCTGAGAACACCATATCCAATGTCCCAAACCAAGAGAGCGGTCAAAATGTCAGTACACGAAGAAGAGAAGCTAAGTCTCAATCTTCTGATATTCTCAAAATTCATTTTCATTTAGTCGAAACTTAAAATGAAGGTCTAAGAGTAATATGCAACTGTTGTAGTGTATCTTATAAATTTACTGGCAGCTATGACAATATGAACAAGCACTTGGATAGACACCATGCTGCTGAAATCATAATTGATACATAACAAACTCAGATGTCCAGGTACGCTTCATCTAGTGGAGGTACAATTTCTTTAAATTTATTTAAATATTCTGATGCTAAAAATATAGAAGAATTTGCTAAATTTACTTGCATGAGACATATTTCTTTAAGTTTTGGTGGAAAATTACTTTTACTAATAACTGTCGAAATGCTTTAAATCCTGATGCCTTTAAAATATCTAAAAATACTACAAAACAGCAAAATTTTAAATTAGACAAATATGGTAAAATTATTTTAAATGAATTATTTAAAGATATTAAAGGTCGTCTTTCTATTTATTATGAAATTTGAAGAGACCATTGGCAAACACACTTATATATGAGTGTGACTTATTATTGGATTGATGCATCATGCAACATGCAAAAACGACTTATTGCATTTAGAGTTTTTTTATGAGAAACATACCTCACATAATAATTATATAATGATTAAAGTATTTTTTGATGAATATGGTTTATTAGGTAAAATTTTAACAATTGATTTTAACAATGCATATACAAATACTGCACCAATTAGAGAATTAAAATAAATATACATACCAAATTTAGGGGGACGATTTTTCATGTTCATTGCATAGTTATGTCCTTAATTTATGTGTTCAAAATGGTTTGACTCAATCTTTTACTTACAAAGATATATTATGTAGTTTTTTTCCCGACATGGTCGACATATAACACTATTTCCTAGTCAATGTGATGTTTGTGGAAGAATTTTAGAAATTTTAAAAGTTTTTAATGATACAACAAATATTTTTATTGGTGTTTATTATCAATCACAATTTTATTTCTTATTGAATATTTGAATTTTGTTGGTATTCTACATGAGCATGCTGAAAATTCAAATGTTAATGATATTGTTTTATTTAAAGCTAATACTATAATGAAGAGAAAATAATTGACTCATTTTAAAGACACTCAATTACTTTATCTTATTGCTACATTTTTTTTTTATCTAAAATTTAAATTAAAAGGTCTGAATAGTGGCTTATAAACTTACTATGAATTTTTATGAATAGATGGTGAAATTAATGTTAGAAAAATAATAGATGGAATAAAAAATGATGTAATAAATTTATTTAATGATCATGTCAGTACATAAAACATACAATCAGTAGGACAATCTAGTAGCGAACCCGTACCACATACAAGACTTAACATAGGTAATCGTTGGTTACAATAACGAAATAGAAAATAGAAGGAAATCATAACTAACAACCGAAAATTAAATAATTATTTATCAACAAATTTTGAGTTTTCTACTGAGAGTTTTGTAGGTAAAAAATTTCAAGTATTTGATTGGTGGAATCGACATAAAATGTCTATCATGTTTTATTGATTATTGCTAAAGAGGTGTTGCTAGCACTTGTTTCCACCATTGTGGTTGACAAAGCATTCAGCTCAGAAGGAAATATTTTAGAAGCAAAAAGGTTTTCATTACATCCAAGCACCTTAGAAGCAACAGTATGTGTCAATGATTGAACCCGACGGATTTAAGGGAATAAGAAGATGTCCCCGATAATTTTGAAGAATTGTTCGATAATGCATCTACAAGCGGAACCGGAGCTGAATGATCAACAACATGAATAAATAATGATGATGAGTAAATAATTGAAATAGGTTTAACTATGTAAAAAAATATAATGAAACTATGTGAGCTTTAAATCATCTCACTCTAAGAGAATACCTAGGCAACTTAAGTTTTATAAATTTAAGATCAGTTTTTTTAATTAAATTTTAATTTAATGTAATAAAATTCAAACTAATAATTTTTATATTATATTTATTTGGTAATAATATCCAATTACTATTTTTTTTTTATTTTTTTAAAAAAATATTTGAACCAGAACCAAACGTGAACCATCAATCTTATGGAACCGTAACTGTTTGGTTCAGTTATGCTTTGAAATCAAACCAACTACAGACCCGATTTGAATGACGGGTGGGTTAACCTGATTCATAGCCATATCCCTCAATTTTTTTAATATAATAATAATTACAATTGTTCTAATACAAAGCATATACAAAACTCAATTCATACTATAGAGAATTATTAGTAAATCATTTCCACCATAACTAATTTCTAAAAATAATAAGTTCCCAATGAGTTTCAAAAGCAATTTTTTAAGATTCTTCCTATTTAGTCAAAAGTATAGTTTGAAGTTGTGTTTCATCATATTTATGTCTCTATTTTACTCATCAACATCATATATTTTTTTGAAATAATTTTTTTTAAAGGAAATATTAATCACTATGAATAATAAAAATGGTAAACAGCGAAATTCAATGTTCACGTTTTTTAAAAGGATTAGACTTCATATATTATTTTACTATTTACGTAAATAATTTTTTTAAGGATTTGACATGTTTAAATATATCATTAGGTATATATATAATTATATTGTAACTGTGATTGACATTATAATTGTGATTGAGTATTTGCAATTTTCATTGTAATTAAAAAATATGATCGAGTATTGTATATTTAACTAGCATTATAAGTAAGACAATATGATTAAGCATTTGTATATGTCATTGTAACTGATAAATGTGACTAAAAAATATGTATTTGACTGATATTGTGACCAAATTGTATTTGTGAATTTGGTTGTGATAGTGTGAGTGTTAAGGACTGTGTGACAGTGATTATAACTATTGGACCATAGCGTTTTTAGGGCTAATTTTGACCATATAAAATTCTGAATTTGAGAGATGTTCATTGATAAAAATTGCAGCGTGAATGTTAATTGTATATAACATCTTACATATTGTAATTTGGAGTTTTGATGAATGAGATGAAATTTTGAAAATGATTAATTGGTAACATGTACATATAATGGTCATTTTTAATCATTTTTCATCGAAATGTATCGACCATGGTACTTGTTTTTAAAGCTTAAGATTTGTAGAAAAAATATGTAATTTTTTAAAATGCTTTATAATTTTGGAAATATTTAATTTTTAAATTTAAAATTATAAAATAAAAACAAATTTTTGCGTCACTTTTCAATTTTTTTTTAATTTTTTGAGTGGCAAACTTGTAATAACATTACTTTCCATGTATATTTATATATTTTTTAATGTAGGATGACTGAATGGAAATAATCATTTGTGTGTGGACTATATTGGAATAAAATAGAAAAACAAGAATATTTGGAATATAATATTAAGTAAACAAGTACGTGTATTGTGTTGGGATATATTCCATATAGCTTCATGTATTGTAAAACAGACTTGATTATTGTAATAATAATAAATGCATTATTCTTTTATCAAAATTATTTAATTTAAATCGCATATTGTCTAATTGTCTTGTTTACCTTGATTACTCTTGTACTTTCAGACTTAGTGTATGTTTGATGCACAAGAGGATTTAAGTCTGAAGTTAGTAATCTAAATAGTCCATAGGAGCAAACAAAGAGGGTACCTTGTTTGTGGTTTATCTATAGCTACGGTCTATTCTATACTTGTATGACGACCTTGATCCGGGATCGTTCATGTAGTGACATGAGAATGGAGACACCTTGTATGATAAGATCATATAGGACTGGACTAAGATAAATATGAATTTCTTTTAATATATGTTAACCGAAGAAATTCATTTTTATCTAATAGATGGTCATATATGAATTCGATCTTAATCTTGAGTGTACTACGAACTCCTGCATGACAGGTTATGTCATTTGATTTACTAAGGTGTGGTTGATGTAGCATTCCCGGCTAATAACTACGTATTTTGGGGCGGTGTGTAGCTGGGAAAGTTTTACATAGATATGACATCCACTCCTTCTTAATATGAGTAGAAGAATATCTATTTGAAGAGTTGATTCGGGACTTGAATAATTTGAACACCCAACTCTTCAATTGTGCTTAAGAGACAAAATATTTAGAGGGGTATAATGGACCTATGACCCGGCTCTAATTATGAGATATTCGTGAAGGGCGATATCCATATGTAGTGACTTTATCAATGGATAGCGAAGTTGTTCGGCTTATATTTCCCATCTACGATAACGAGAGTTCAACTTTGAGTTTTTAATGGAATAACGTGAAGTTATTAATTCATAATATTTGATTAAAATAGTTTAATTAATATTTCATGATTATTGGAGCTCGGAACCGTATGTCCATTTGGTCCCTGTGCTAGCTCGATTAACTGTAGCAAACCTAATATGATTAGATTGTCTAATAATATGCTCACATTATATTTATATATTATTAATATGATTAATAATATATTTTTTTGTCACAAATGAAAACTACGCTAAATTAGTTTAACTTAATATTTTCTAGAATTCTTTGATTATGAGATAATTAAGTCATGATTATGAGATAATCAAATTAGTAATAATAATGAGATAATTACAACATAATAATTGATATAATTAAATCACTATTAAGATAATGATTTTTTATTTACCTTCGAGACAAAGCCATATGGCTTACCATGCTCTCCAACTTATTATGTCTATTAGGTGGCATGTATACACCTAATGGCTTTGTCATTAGCTAAACAAATCTTATGTTTTGGTATGGCCTTCACATTAATGTGTTTGTAATTTCAAGAAAGCATTAGATGCTTAATAACAGCGGACACTAGGTAATCCCGAAACTCACATAGTAAAGCCGTTTTTCACCGTTTTCATATATTTTCAATCTGAAATAATTTCCGGCAATTATTCCAATGCCCAATACACAAACAATATATTTAATTAACATATTTTTCATCACCAAAATTCTAGAATTTCTAGATCTGATCTAGGTGCCAAAAATATCATTTTTCATGCTTTAAATCCAATTTTCTCAACATTAATCATATTAATATTTACACCAAACAAGCCACCACCAATGAAGAACTCAAGAATAATTCTAGGAGTTACAAGAGTGGTCATAACACTCTATAATGGCAACAAGTCATAAAATGACAAAATTGAACTAATATTACACTAATATTGTTCAATCTAACTTCACACATACATCTAGCCTCCAAATCCATCCTGCAAATCAAAAAGCCACAAAATCCAAGAAATAAAGAAACCCTAGAACTATTCTAGATACTCAAGAACAAGAAACAAACTCACTAAGCTTAAGAATATTGAAGATTACCTCAAAATCTCCTAATTTCCTTGAGCTTTCTTTTTGATTTCATCACTTTCTCTCAAGTTTATTCAAGAAAAAATTTTAGGGCTTTTCCATGGAGTTAGTTTCGACAAAGGGAAGCTTATGAAAGAGAAAACACAATTTTTCACTTTATATACTAAGGGTAACCTAACTTGGGGGCAATTTGGTCATTTTGTAATTTTTTTTAATCTAATTAAATAGCAAGCTTTAAGTTACTTGTTCAATTTGATAATTACAAGCTTAAATGAATATCATGCCACTTGTTACCAAAAATAAACACATGTAATAATTATTATTACAAATGAATATTATTTAATCTAATTAAACATTAAATTTAAAGTAGACAAAATGAAATTGAGTACTTCAGCCTTAAAGTTTAATATTATTAGCAATAAAAAATAATTAAACATATTACATAATAATTATGTAATATAGATTTTATTTAATTATCTAAATATTTAACATTTAAATATCTAAAAAATAAATTAATAGAATTATTATTACATATGTATTTTTATTTACACTAAATAAAAAAATACATATATTAATGACATATTTCAAAATCTCATTTGACAATTAATTAATATCTATCAAATCAAATTTTGTATCAAATACAAATACATATTAATTATTAATTGACCAAAATCCCCTAATGCATGTATTTTCGTTTAACCGTCTAAACGATTCGAATTAACTCATTTAATCCGATAAAGTATTATGAATAATTTGTATTATTCATAACGTGTTGCCTAAGTGCTCAACTAATACACTTCATATTTTGGGACTCTCTAAATTTAGGATTATCAGTCACAGAATCAAATTTCGTGTTCATAATTCACCTACTCATAAATTATGACGACCATGGATAATCTCACTAAAATATGCAAGTCGAGGTCATTGCATACGTATAATCCCTCTGTCACAAGCTACCCATATTATACCGGGGATACATATAGGAATGCCAAATCCCTAATGTAGGACACAGATGTTGGACGACGCTGTTCCGGGCTCGCGGCCCGGTTGGGAGTTCGAAATAGCCCGCGGGGGACTAAACCGGAGAAATATGGAGTCGCCACCGGGTGTGAACCGGGAAAATGATTTAAGGCTGCACTCACCCCTCGCAAGGGAAGACCTCAAACTGTTGGGTTCGGAATGGTCCCTTACATATGCCACTTGTAATGAAATAATTTGTGCAATAATCTAACCAAGCCTAAGCAACATATATTTCCAAGGATAATTTACTCCTAAGTTCGCATGCATAAGTTCAAGGCTCATATCTAAGTTTGCATATAACCTATGTCCGAATTTGCATATAACCTATGTCCAAATTTGCATGCATAAAGGTATGGAAATACGGCAAGCATAAAAATTCATAAGCACACCATGTTCATGGATACGGAAACGCAAGGAAATGGTAATTGCACAAACACGCATAAAAGTGAATCCGAATAATGGCAAGCATACAATTTCATAAGCACATTGTACTTATACATGTGAGAACACAAATAAATGGCAATTGCACAATCATGCGTAAAAGAGAAGCGATTAGGTATATAATGCAAAGAGATAACTAATGAGGCAGTTGTACATTAAAATAAACGTGCAATGATGCGATGCAAAAGATAGACAATGAAAGTGAAAGAAAAGAGATGCGACATCTGCCCACATCTATATAGGACTTCGAGTGTCTGATTAAACATATTTTATATTCAATCGAACATACTTTGTCCGGCGTGTCAAAACGTCGTGGCAAAGGTAGCCCTTCGGTTTTCTATCCCTCAAAATGGAGGACCTTTAATCCAACTTGATTTGCCCATGCGCATTGCAATATGACGCATGATTATGCAAAGAGATGACATACAGATAGCAAACAACGGAATAATAAAAGGCGCGACGAGGTTCTGTCATAAAGGTAGCCTTTTGGACTTTTCTTCTCTCAAATAGAGGACCTTTAGACCAACATACTAAGTCCATGCGCATTACATTACAATACATATAAAATAAAGACAATGATATAGGACTTTGTATGCTCGGTTGAACATATCTCACATCCAACCAAACATACTTTGTCCGGCGCGGCAAATTATTGGCGTAAAGGTAGCCTTTTGCCATTTTCTTCCCTCAAATAGAGAACCTTTAGACCAACATACAAGGCCCATGCGCACTATATCATCAATTACATAAACAACTAATGTACATAAAGTAAAAGACGGAATATAAAAGGCGCGGCAAAATATCGTGGTAAAGGTAGCCCTTAGGCTTTTTATCCCTCAAAATGGAGGACCTTTAGACCAACGTAATAAGCCCATGCGCATCACATCACAATGCATATAAAATAAATAAGACAAGGATATGGGACTTCGCATGCCCGATTAAACGTATCTCGAATTCAATCGAACATACTTCGTCCGGCGTGGCAAAGTACTGTCGTAAAGGTAGTCTTTTAGACTTTTCTTCTCTCAAATAGATGACCTTTAGACCAACATACTAAGCCCATGCGCACTATATCGTCATTACACAAGCAAATAACATACGAAAATTAAATGGTGGAATAAAAATGCGGATAATAAACAAACAAGATAACATAAACCGGAATATGTGTCGTTTGCTCAAGTGGTACGTGGAGTTGTATCGCAAGTACAGACCGCACTACCGTCCATTCGGATTCAGCTACGGAATTTATGTCTGGGTTTCCATCCTATATACCACAAGAGGCGACACATTTTCCATTTATTCAAGGGCCACAACACACATCATTCCACAATACTCATGCAAATAAAATTTAATAAATAATTACGAGATGAATGAAAATAAATTAGAAAGATGCCCTCAGGTCTAACCTTTTATGTCGACTCTCGGAAGTATGTTACAAGGCCGTGTAAAGGGCTAAAACTTCGCAACTTTTCTGGTTCGCTGGTTCACTTCTTTCCTCGTTGTTTTCACTGTTCGAGCTATTATTTTCACTCCGTTTTGCTGCTGTTTTTGCTGTATTTTCTGGTCAATATTTTTGGTGTATTAATGGATTGTTTTTCACGGTTTTGAGGGGGTAGGGGCTGCTGTTTTGTGTGGTTGTTTAAGGGTTTTAAAGTGCAGTTTTTGTTCACTATTTTAGGTGATTTTAGCTACTATTTCAGGGTACTTGGGCTGCTGTTTTTTGGCTACTGTTTTTGGTGTTTGGGTTGCTGTTTGGGGGTGATTTTCGGTGGTTATAAGGTGTAAAACAATGCAGTTTTTTTTTTTTGTGGTATATGGGACTATTTTTATGCATTTTTTAGGGGTATTGGGCTGCTGTTTTGGTGAGTTTTGAGGGGGGGTTTGTGCAGTTTTTTGATGCAGTTTTGGGCAGTTTCTGGACTGTTTTAGGGTATTTTTTATGGGTGAAACTTGCAAAAAACTGGGTATTGGGGACTAGGCAGTGTGTGACAGTTTTTGTGGCCGTGAGGGGGGCTTATATGGCTCGGTTTTGGCAGTGAATGGAGGCTTGAATTGGGCAGTAAGTGGGCTTTTTGGGTGTGTTTTCAGTGGTGTTTTGCGGCAATGAAGGGTGGTGTTTTGTTTGGTGATTTTCGGTGGTGGATGGTGTTTAGGGGGTGTATACTCTGTTCTTGAGAGTGAAGAAGGAGAAGAAAAAATATTTTCTTGCTTACTCTTGTTAATGGGCGTGAATGGCTAGGAGTGGGGGAGTGTTGGAATTGTGTTTCTTTTATAGACAAAGGCTAGGGTGAATCCTTGTTAGAGAGGGAATAATAGATCATGCAATAAAGGTGAGATATTTTTTAGTGTTATACAAGGAAAATAAATATTTAATTAGAGACAAGATTTGGTTTAATTAGGAAGTTAATATATTTGATTTATCTTAATTAGGTTTGCAATTACTTAGATTTTATTTGTTTTATTTGATTTTCCCATGTGTGAAATATGCATTTTAGTATTTTTGGATGTCTTTTATGGGCTTGGGCGTGTGTGGGACTTGGTTGGGCGTGTGGCCTTTGGTTGGTGGGTTTGGTTGGCTTTGGTTGGTGGGTTTAGTGGTGTGTGGGCTTGCAGGGGTTTTTGGGCTAAAGGTACTTTAAAACGGAGGTCCAACAAGTGAGCCCGAAGCTAAACAAGCGAATAAAATCTAACAAAATATCGATTCCCTTCCGACGTCCGTTTCCCGCGACTTCCTCGATTTAAAAGGTAGTGCCTCCAAATGAGACTCATCATAGGGACTTACATGAAAAAATACAGTGCCTACAGTCGCCCCCACTTTGATGGGACTTGTGCAGTGTGTGACAAGAACAATCCTATTAAAGTTATGCAATGCATTTTTACTTACCTGGCTCGCCAGCCGCCACCTGAATTGCCTGCTGCTTCGCTGAGTTGATGATGCAGTGGACCTCGATCCTAGGACGCATCCCAATAAATGCAACTAAAAATGGGGGCTCGACCCTGAGACGCATCCCAATACCGTTGACAATGTGGGTCACGACTCTGGGACGCATCCCCAAAACTAATGGTGCAGGGGGCCAACGGCCCTGGGACACATCCCGATAACTGCAACCGATAACGGTGGCCTCGACCCTGGGTCGCATCCCAATACCACTGACAATACTGATGTGGGTCGCGACCCTGGGACTCATCCCCAAAACTGCTGATGACGTGGGTCACGACCCTGGGACTCATTCCCAAAACTGCTGATGATGTGCGTCACGACCCTGGGAATCATCCCCAAAACTGATGTTGATGCTGATATTGATATGGGTCACGACCCTGTGACTCATCCCCAACTGATGCTGATAGGGGCCTCGCCCCCGGGACTCATCCAAAACTGATGCTGATGATGTGGGTCACGACCCTGGGACGCATCCTCAAAACTGATACTGATATATGGGTCACGACCCTGGGACTCACCCCCGCAACTGATATCGATGTGTTGCTGCTTCTGGTTGGCTTGCATTTGTCGCTTTCCTCTTTTCTTCTTCGAAACCTGTAATACAAAACAGAACAAAACACAAAAAAAAAATGCAGATACGTTATGTGTATGCATGCATGCAAGAATGAATTTCCTATTTCGTTGGGTTAGGTCTTCTGCCAAGTCTTCTCTTTCTCAGGCAAAATATTGCTTCAATTTGCCCACGTTGATCGGCTCGGTGAACTCATTCCCTTCCAAATATGACAGTCTCACTGCCCCATTTCACATCACTTTCTACACTATGTAAGGTTCTTCCCAGTTAGGTCTGAACTTTCCTCTCGGATCTGCCGTCGATGGTCCTGACTGCTTAAGTACCAAATCACCTTTTTTGATCTTAGTAGGACGCACCTTCTTGTTGAATGCTCGAGCCAACCTCTTCTGGTATATCTGCATGTGATGCAAGGAATTCATTCTCTTTTCATCTAGCAGTGCTAACTGTTCAAATCTCTGTGCGGCCCATTCCTGTTCAAGTAACTTTGTTTCTGCTAATACCATCATTGACTGTATCTCAACTTCCACTGGCAGTACTGCTTCCATACCATAGAGCAAAGAGTAAGGTGTGGCTCACTTTGTTGTTCTCACAGATGTTCTGTACCCCCACAAGGCGTACGGTAATTTATCGGCCCAGTCTCTGTAGTTCTCTGTTGTCTTGGCTAATATTTTCTTTATTGTCTTGTTGGCTGCCTGAACTGCCCCATTTGCCTGTGGTTTGTAAGGTGATGACTTGTGATGGCCTATCCCATACTTCTGCAACATTGCCTTTGTTTCCCATTGGAACTGAACTCCGTTGTCTGTAACCACATGATGCGGCATACCATACCGACATATGAGATTCCGAGCTATGAACTTTGCCATCTGTTTTGATGTAACATTGCGGAATGATTCAGCTTCCACCCACTTTGAGAAGTAATCTACAACCACTACTATGAAGCGATGTCCATTTGATGCATTCGGTCGAATCTCTCCAATAATATCAATCCCTCATGCTGAGAAAGGCCACGACTCTGACAACCCATGCAACTCTATGTGCGGCAAATGATTCAAGTTACCGTGTGCTTGACAATCATGGCAGTACTTTACCAGTTTCGCGCAGTCTGTCTCCATGGTCAACGAGTAGAAACCTTGTCTTGCAATCTTGCGAGACAAATTCAGCCCATTCATGTGCGGTCCACATACCCCGGCATGTATTTCTTCCATTGCCTTCTGAGCCTCTTCTTTTCTCAAACACTTCAACTGAACGCCATTTACTTGTCTCTTGTATAATTCCCCTTTCAAAATCACATACTGATAAGCTAACTTCTGAATAGCTACCTTGTCTTTTCTGCTTGCTCCTTCTGGGAATTCTCTGTGTTCCAGATACCTCTGAATGTCATGATACCAAGGTTTACCATCGTCGATCTCTACTTCCAAAACACTTTCTATCTCATAAATAGGTCTGCTTGCTGTTGTCAGTACTAATGGTCTCATCACTAACTTCTCTGGATTTTCCCAAGTTACTGCAAGTGTAGCTAATGCATCTGCCATCTGATTCTCTTCCCGCGGCAAGTGCTGAAACTTACAATCAGGGATAGATTGTGCCAACTTTCTGAGGTGAAAAAGGTACGGTTTCAACCGTTCTTCCTTCAATTCCCATTCTCCCTGAATCTATCGGATTACCAACATCGAATCTCCGTAGACCTCCACGCTCTCAGCCTTTAAGGCTATCAGTGCAGTCAATCCGAAAGCACACGCTTCATACTCGGCCATATTGTTGGTTACCCCAAATGTCAACCTCTTGGCCATAGGCAAGGTTTCTCCTTCCGGGGTTACTATCACAATCCCTATTCCGGCTCCTTTGCAATTCAATGCTCCATCGAAATACATCTTCCATCTCTGAACTGTTATTGCTTGGATCTCTTCATCTGGGAATTCAAACTTGTATTGATCCCCTTCAATAGGTTGCAATGTCAGGAACTCTACTACGGCTCGCCCTTTGATTACTTTGGACGTGAGGTACTCAATGTCAAACTCTGTCAGCAACACTAACCATCTGCCCAACTTCCCCACTAGCGAAGGTACTGAATGTAGATACTTCAAAGGATTTTCCTTTGCCACTACCTGGATCTTATAAAACTGGAAGTAATGTCACGGTTTTCTTGACGCTCATACCACTGCCAAACAGATCTTCTCTACTTCTTGATAACGGACTTCGTACGGAAGCATCTTCTTAATGAGATAGTAGACTGCATGCTCTACCCCTGTCTCATCTGCCTGTACCATCATTGCCCCCACTGCTTCTGATTCTATGGCCAAATACAATATCAAGGGTCTGCCCGGTCTCGGAGGTTTCAATACAAGAGGCTTTACCAAGTACTATCTGATCTTGTCGAAGGCTGACTGACACTGCTCATTCCATTTCACCGGCTGGTCTTTTCTCAGCAGTTTGAAAATAGGCTCACACAATGATGTCAACTTGGCGATGAACCGAATGATATACTGAATTTTCCCAAGGAATGCTCAGACTTTTTTCTCTGTCTTCGGTGCTGGCATTTCAGTAATTGCTTTGATCTTCTCTGAGTCTACCTCTATTCCTCCCATTCCCACTGTATGTCCCAGCAACTTTCCTAATGTTACCCCAAACACACATTTCTTGGGATTCAGCCGCAAGTTGTATTTGTCAACTCTCTGAAGGAACTTCTCCAGTGCTTCTATATGCCCGATTCTTGTCTCCGATTTCACCATCATGTCATCCACATACACTTCAATCTCTTTGTACATCAAATCATGGAATAATGTAGTGGCCATCCGTTGATAAGTAGCCCCTGCATTCTTGAGCCCAAATGGCATTACCTTGTAACAATAAGTACCCCACTCGGTGACAAATGCAGTTTTGTGCTTGTCTTCTTCAGCCATAAGAACTTGATTATACCCTGAAAACCCATCTGCAAATGAATACATGGCAGACAAAGATGCACTATCAACTAGTACATCAATATGAGGTAGAGGAAAATCATCTTTCGGACAAGCCTTGTTAAGATCTCTGTAATCCACATACATTCTGACTTTCCCGTCTTTCTTCGGCACCGGCACAATATTTGCTAACCATTCATGATACTTTAGTACTTCCAGGAACCACACATCTATTTATTTCTTGACTTCTTCTCTGACTTTCTCAGCCCACTCTGGTCTCATCCGTCGGAGTTTCTGTTTCACTGGCCTCATATTCGGATAAGTTGGTATTGTATGCTGGGCGATGCTTCTGTCTACCCCAGGCATGTCCTCATAGGACCAAGCAAAGACTTTGGCATATCTGACCAATATTTCATCTGATTTCTCCCGTTCCTCAGAGGTAACCTCACTTGCGATTAGGATTTCCTTGGGACTTTCAGGTGTACCCAAGTTAAATGCAATCATTTTGGTTGAGCTGATATCAAATATACTCAAGTCATGCAAATTGAAAGGAATAGACTCAGACAAGTAAGCAAAAATATTGTCTTTATTGCTAGCAAATGCAGAAGTACACTCAAATAAATCAGGAAGATAAATGTCTTCATCATCCACAGACGCTTCATCCTCCGCAACCGGGTTTTTCTCAGTTTCTTCATCCTCCCCAATAGTCAGGCCCTCCAATTTCATCAACTCTTCTTCCCACTTATCTTCTTCTTTCACAACTTCTTCCTTCAGAAGCTTCTCACCCATTATATCTTGGAAGATCTCAAATCCGAGCACCATAATCCCATTAACTTCTATTGGTTCGGGCTCACCTTGATACCCTGAAGCCTTGACAAAGCATTCCACCAATTTCAACCCTTTCTTTTTAGCCCTCGACTTTTCCTCATCAGACTTGTACCCCAAACCCCTTCGAGTAGTCTGACCTCTAAAGTTAGGCAATGTTGAACCTTTGTCTGGCTCGAACTTCATCTTTTCCATGATCCTAGCCACCCTAGGATCCACCCACTCCTCAAAAGTTACCGACACTTGGAACCTTGTGAAAGGTTGTATTTCCAAAGCGGCCACAACATTATCTACCTCAGCTCGAATGGTGACAATCTCTCCCCCATATGGGAACTTAATAACCCGATGCAGAGTGGAGGGCACACCCCCAAGCTTGTGAAACCAAGGCCTTCCCAATAACAAAGCAAAAGTGGTCGGGATGTCCATCACTGTGAATTCAACCTCATCTTCAATTGGGCCAACTTTGACCATTGCTGAAAAATTACCCTCAACTCCCCTCTTACTATCATCATAAGCTTTAATAGTTATATTGGAGGGATCCAGATCTGTTGCCTTCATACCCAGTTTTGCCAAAATCTTCAATGGGCACATATTGATGGAGGAGCCATCATCTACCATCACACAAGATGTCTTCTTGCCCCTTACTTCAGCTCTGATGAATAAGGGTCTATTATGGTTCCTTCCCTCAGCCGGGAGTTCCTCCTCAGAAAAATTTATCTGTAGAGCTTCCTTTTGCACTGATCCAACAAACATCCCGCGGTTGGCATCCTTCGTCACTACTATCTTGCTCAAGGCCTCAACCATGGCCCGCCTGTGCTCCTGAGATGCACATAACAACTCCCAGATGCTCACTTGTGCTCGGGTCTTCCTCAACTGACGTAGCACTGTGTCTTCCTCAGCATTCTCCATATTTTCAGCCACTTCCCTACCTTCTGTCAGCACTTCCTTGCCTTTTTTTGCAGTGTCACTATAGAAACGCCTGCTGCATGTCATTCCTCTTACCTCCTCTTCATCACTACTGGAGAAATCTTCCCAGAAGTTCTTTCCCTGTTCTATTTCATCTTCGCTACTGCTATCCTAAATTCCTAGGCAGAAGGCTTGGTGGTCAAAGGATTTGAGGACAAGGCTTTCGGGTAGGCCAGAGTTTATCATATAGGTTGGTGGTGGGACATAGTGGTAATTCGGTAGGGGGTTTTTGTGTGTGTTAGGTTGTTCTGTTTCTGGATCG
This sequence comes from Zanthoxylum bungeanum, assembly GCA_019454045.1. NCBI lineage: Eukaryota > Viridiplantae > Streptophyta > Magnoliopsida > Sapindales > Rutaceae > Zanthoxylum > Zanthoxylum bungeanum. The sequence continues at coordinate 35,200 of SKCR01017761.1, forward strand.
GGTATCTTTTTGGAGTCTATAAGGTCCTGGATTTCATGGCGAAGGCGGGCACAATTGTCAGTGTCATGGCATTTCTTTTGGTGGAAATGGCAATATTGGTTTAGGTTGAGATGTGGTGGTGGAGGGTGTGGAAGTGGTTTGGTTTCTAAGGGTTTCAGAAGTCCTTGTCTCTTTAATTTCTCCAGCACCTTAGACAAGGGTCTTCCAAAGTTGGAAAATCATTGGTTCCGGATAGCAGTAATTTCAGCGGAAACAAGCTTGGCTCCTGTTGTTCCCCCAATGGGCCTCATGTTCATGCCATAGAACTTTCTGTTCTCAGCTTCTTCTTCTTCAATATCCATGATAATTTCCCTCAACTGTCGAAAATTAGTGATCATGGAGGTCATCCTCCTCAACTTGCCATAGATCGAGGGCTTAGTACCCTTGATAATCATCTTAATCTGGTCATTCTCTGAGGGTCGAGTCTGCATTTTCAGAAGCTGGCTTCTTCAGCGGTCTACATACTCATTGAAGCTTTCTTCTGGCTTCTGCTTAGTGTTCTCCAAATCACGAAGTGACAAATAAATTTCCAAATCTGTAACATATTGCTTCAGAAAAGCTTCAGCCAGTTCCCTCCAGTCTTCCTTAACCTTTCTTTCCAGGCTATGATACCATACTACCGGTGCCCCCTCGAGTGACATCCCAAACATTTTATGCACCTGGCGCTGTGATAAGCCCACTGAACTCATAACTGAAACATATTACTGAAGATGGACCCTCGGGTCCTCATTCCCATTGAACTTGGCCATATCAGGCATCTTGAACTGAGCTGGCAGCTGTTCTTCAAAAGTCATTGCTTCATAATCTAACAACTCTTCATGTTTACCCCTCATTTTATAAGTAACCATTTCTACCTGATCCCGGAGCTTCTGAAATTCTGTCTGAGACCCAATCATTCTTCCTGTCGCATATTCTGTCATGTCATCATCAAAAGTAGGGATATCATCCCCCAACCCATTCGGAGGCTCCTCATGCCTCACATTCTCAGAATTTCCCCCAGCACGGGGCACAACCATATTAGCCACGACAGCAGTCAAGGCTTGTAACTATTCAGTAATCTTGGTTAGACTATTCTCAAACTGATCCATACGGGATACCTTATTCTTTGATTCACTCATGTTTGTTATCGGTCTCTTGGTGAGTCTTCCCTCTTCCCTTACCCAACGGGAATCTATGGTGTCTTTTAAAACCATATATTAGCATGTATGTGTTTATATGATGCATGAGATGTATAGAATGCATAGGTTTGGCCCATTATCATTTTAAAGCATTTAACCACGCCATTGCGCGGTGCAAACTTGTCCCAGTTGAAAAAGGCCCAACAGGTTTACACTTTGCGATAACATGGCTAAATGACTTCAAATGATAAGAGGCCCAAACATAAAATGACCCATCAGCATTTTAGAAACTTTTGGCCCACTTGTCATAGGATACGAACTCGTCCAAGTTTAAATGGCCCAACAAGTTCACATTTCTGATAAGAAGTCCAACTGCATCCAAATGATGATGGTCCTTAAATACAAGCATACAGAGATAATTCAAACATAAAGCAATAATTTCTACAGAGTGGCCCATCGACATTTCAGAAGCTTTTGGAACAATTGTCATAGGATACGAACTGGTCCCAGTTTAAATGGCCCAACAAGTTCGCATTTCTGACAAGAAGTCCAACTGCATTCAAATGAGGATGATCCACAAGCACAAGGAAATAATTACTATAGGCCATAAAACTCCGGTCTACGTGTGGGTTTGCGGGAGTATATACAAAGACTCTCGCTGACGAATGATTGCCCACAACTAATACTCCCCACTCAAGGGTTCAAGCGACCAAGTGAGCGCACCTTTTTTATACCTTAAGGTACGTGCCAACGAGTTAAGGTGCGTGACTGACTGTCAAATGGATTTCCCATTGTAGATTCCCTAGAGGGAGGGTGGACCGAACTCTCTTAAATACTCAAGCCTCTTAGGCTCTTATCGCTTGGTGAAAGGAATAAACAACGAGTCCTCCAAATTAGTCCATCACAATAAGCTATGAGAACATGATTATCCAGGTGCCTTCACAGCTTTTCCTTGTAGAAAGGTAGTGAATGAAGGAAGACACCAAACCATTACCTAGCCTTAAAAGTGCCTTTGATTAAACCCCTTTTAACCCACAGTAGGCACGGTTAATTAAATCACAAATCCAAACATTACAAGACATTATTTCAGGGCCAATTCTCTATCCCCAGTGGAGTCGCCAGACTGTAGGACACAAATGTTGGACGACGCTGTTTCGGGCTCGCGACCCGGTTGGGAGTACGGAATAGCCCGCGAGGGACTAAACCGGAGAAATATGGAGTCGCCACCGGTGTGAATCGGGAAAATGATTTAAGGCCGCACTCACCCCTCGCAAGGTAAGACCTCAAACCGATGTGTTCAGAATGGTCCCTTACTTATACCACTTGTAATGAAATGATTTTTGCAATAATCTTACCAAGCCTAAGCAACATATATTTCCAAGGATAATTCACTCCTAAGTTCGCATGCATAAGTACAAGGCTCATATCTAAGTTTGCATATAACCTATGTCCAAATTTGCATGCATAAAGGTGAATGGAAATACGGCAAGCATAAAAATTCATAAGCACACCATGTTCATGGATACGGAAACGCAAGGAAATGGTAATTGCACAAACACGCATAAAAGTGAATCCGAATAATGGCAAGCATACAATTTCATAATCACATTGTACTTATACATGTGAGAACACAAATAAATGGCAATTGCACAATCGTGCGTAAAAGAGAAGCGATTAGGTATATAATGCAAGGAGATAACTAATGAGGCAGTTGTACATTAAAATAAACGTGCAATGATGCGATGCAAAAGATAAACAATGAAAGTGAAAGAAAAGAGATGCGACATATGCCCACATCTATATAGGACTTCGAGTGTCCGATTAAACATATTTTATATTCAATCGAACATACTTTGTCCGGCGCGGCAAAACGTCGTGGCAAAGGTAGCCCTTCGGCTTTCTATCCCTCAAAATGGAGGACCTTTAATCCAACTTGATTTGCCCATGCGCATTGCAATATGACGCATGATTATGCAAAGAGATGACATACAGATAGAAAACAACGGAATAATAAAAGGCGCGGCGAGGTACTGTCATAAAGGTAGCCTTTTGGACTTTTCTTCTCTCAAATAGAGGACCTTTAGACCAACATACTAAGTCCATTCGCATTACATTACAATACATATAAAATAAAGACAATGATATAGGACTTTGTATGCTCGGTTGAACATATCTCACATCCAACTAAACATACTTTGTCCGGCACGGCAAAGTATTGGCGTAAAGGTAGCCTTTTTCCCTTTTCTTCCCTCAAATAGAGAACCTTTAGACCAACATACTAGGCCCATGCGCACTATATCATCAATTACATAAAAAACTAATGTACATAAAGTAAAAGACGGAATATAAAAGGCGCGGGAAAATATCGTGGTAAATGTAGCCCTTAGGCTTTTTATCCCTCAAAATGGAGGACCTTTAGACAAATGTAATAAGCCCATGTGCATCACATCACAATGCATATAAAATAAATAAGACAAGGATATGGGACTTCGCATGCCCGATTAAACGTATCTCGAATTCAATCGAACATACTTCGTCCGGCGTGGTAAAGTACTGTCGTAAAGGTAGTCTTTTAGACTTTTCTTCTCTCAAATAGATGACCTTTAGACCAACATACTAAGCCCATGCGCACTATATCGTCATTACACAAGCAAATAACATACGAAAATTAAATGGTGGAATAAAAATGCGGATAATAAACAAACAAGATAACATAAATCGGAATATGTGTCGTTTGCTCAAGTGGTACATGGAGTTGTATCTCAAGTACAGACCGCACTACCATCCATTCGGATTCGGCTACGTAATTTATGTCTGGGTTTCCATCCTATATACCACAAGAGGCGACACATTTTCCATTTATTCAAGGGCCACAACACACATCATTCCACAATACTCATGCAAATAAAATTTAATAAATAATTACGAGATGAATGAAAATAAATTAGAAAGATGCCCTCAGGTCTAACCTTTTATGTCGACTCTCGGAAGCATGTTACAAGGCCGTCTAAAGGGCTAAAACTTCGCAACTTTTTTGGTTCGTTGGTTCACTTCTTTCCTCGCTGTATTCACTGCTCGAGCTACTATTTTCACTCCGTTTTGCTGCTGTTTTTGCTGTATTTTCTTTCACTATTTTTGGTGTATTAATGGATTGTTTTTCACGGTTTTGAGGGGGTAGGGGCTGCTGTTTTATGCGGTTGTTTAAGGGTTTTAAAGTGCAGTTTTTTTCCACTGTTTTAGGTGATTTTAGCTACTGTTTCGGGGTACTTGGGCTGCTATTTTTTGGCTACTATTTTTGGTGTTTGGGTTGCTGTTTGGGGGTGATTTTCGGTGGTTATAAGGTGTAAAACAATGCAGTTTTTTTTTGTGGTATAGGGGACTGTTTTTATGCATTTTTAGGGGTATTGGACTGCTGTTTTGGTGAGTTTTGAGGGGGGTTTTTTGTACAGTTTTTTGATGTAGTTTTGGGCAGTTTCTGGACTGTTTTAGGGTATTTTTTATGGGTGAAACTTGCAAAAAACTGGGTATTGGGGACTGGGCAGTGTGTGACAGTTTTTGTGGCCGTGAGGGGGGCTTATATGGCTCAGTTTTGGCAGTGAATGGAGGCTTGAACTGGGCAGTAAGGGGGCTGTTTTGCGTGTATGGATGGGTGGTTTTTTGGGTGTGTTTTCAGTGGTGTTTTGCGGCAATGAAGGGTGGTGTTTTGGTTGGTGATTTTCGGTGGTGGATGGTGTTTAGGGGGTGTATACTCAGTACTTGAGAGTGAAGAAGGAGAAGAGAAATTATTTGCTTGCTTACTCTTGTTAGTGGGCGTGAATGGCTAGGAGTGGGGGAGTGTTGGAATTGTGTTTCTTTTATAGACAAAGGCTAGGGTGAATCCTTGTTAGAGAGGGAATAAGAGATCATGCAATAAATGTGAGATATTTTTTAGTGTTATACAAGGAAAATAAATATTTAATTAGAGACAAGATTTGGTTTAATTAGGAAGTTAATATATTTGATTTATCTTAATTAGGCATGAAATTAATTAGATTTTATTATTTTATTTTGATTTTCCCATGTGTTAAATATGAATTTTAGTATTTTTGGATGTCTTTTATGGGCTTGGGCGTGTGTGGGCCTTTGTTGGGCGTGTGGCCTTTGGTTGGTGGGTTTGGTTGGCTTTGGTTGGTGGGTTTAGTGGTGTGTGGGCTTGCGGGGGTTTTAAGGCTAAAGGTACTTTAAAACGGAGGTCTAACAAGTGAGCCCGAAGCTAAACAAGCGAATAAAATCTAACAAAATATCGATTCCCTTCCGACGTCCATTTCCTGCGACTTCCTCGATTTAAAAGGTAGTGCCTCCAAATGAGACTCATCATAGGGACTTACATGCAAAAATGCAGTGCCTACACCTAAGGTATAATATAGTCGACTTTAAAATTTACGATCTCTAAATAAAACTCGGAACTCGCTTCCGAAGTATATCATATCCATGGATTTACTAGATCGCAAACAAGATATCTATGCCCTGTACACAGGACCGAAAGATTATATCTGATACTCACAGGATATCATTAGCATGAGTCCACACCCAACGAGCAGGCGGAGGTCTGATCTAAAGAGATCGGTGACGTGACTGCCATCACAGTGTGGAGGATTCATATATCCACAATGGTATCTCAAGTCGAAGGACTATTATACTACTTGACTCGAGAAGATTCTTATTGACGTTAGTGTACCATTTATTAGGAAATCTTCGGTGAGCCATTCAGTGTTTATCAAATAAACACCTAAATTTTATACGAGTATCCTGAGACTCATGGTTCATTGGGATAAATCATTGGATCAAGTCCTAATATACGACATGTACTGATCTCAACAGATTTTACTAACCGACCCGTGTTATTAAATCTTGACCAGAAATGTTATTTGAGAATATACAACTTATAGTGATACTTCCCAATATCAATTACAAACTGCGTTGTAACTACGCACTACGTTGTAAATCCTAGGGTCTTTATCTAATATATACATATCGCTAAATCATATTTAGTTTCAATCTAATCGTACTTAGATCTGTTGGTTTCTATTATATGTCCCAAGGAAATATTAAGCATTTAAATACAACAATGAATATATATATTAAAAGATGAAGTATGGCGGAATCATACTCACAAAATCGAATGCGGATGCGTTGATGAAATGAAAATTTTCTCCTTTGTGCAGTGAAGGTTGCGACCAAGGTGAGTGGGGAAGCTCCAAGCTTTCTTTGATCCTCCAAGCTCAAGAATTAGTTTCCCATAACACCTTTGTATGATCCCTTGAAGGTGCTAGCCTGGGTGTTAATTTATGTTCCAAAAAAACACAATTTCTTCAAGTTTTTGCAACAAAAAAGAAAAGTGGAGAGGGCTGTGAAACTTCACATTGTCGGTCAAGAGAAAGAGAGGAGAGTGAGGGATTTGATTTCAAAAATCAATTTATATTTATGCCATAATATTATTAAATTAATAATAAACTTATGACACAAATCATGCAATGGCTTAGAGTGTCAAACACTCAATTTCCATGCAAAACCATTGAGTGCATTGTACACTATCTCCATGCAATGCATCACAATTAAATAATGCATAATATGACATGTGTCATGTGGCCCCCACACGTTTCCAAATGAAAGTGGGCCCACGTGCACTCACGCGTTCGGGTTCGATATTTCCGAAATACCGAACTTACGTCGCGACGTTAATTAAATCGAATTTAAATAAATGATTGCGCCTAGCGAAATTATTATTTACGTCGCTAACGAATTAATTCTAAATTAACTCGTTTGCCCGAATTAAAATCTAATTTTAATTTCGCGTCGAAATCGAATTTCGATTATTATATCGAATATAATAATTTTACGATTAATTCCAATTAATCGTTCTCTCTCTCTTTATATACTTTATCCAAGATAAAGTCTCTCCGTAATTAATCCAAGATTAATCGAGTTTGAATCATACGTCATTGGTGAATCTTCGGGAAGCGACCCAAGAGATCTCCGGATATGTTGGCAGTAAATACGGTCGTCGGATAATCCGAACACGTACGTACCTCCTCGTACTACGTTTTTACCGATTCACAAGACAAGGTTGGCTTCTAGCAAAGCGCCATGCCTACCCAATTCTCCAGAAATATTCTTATAGGAATATCAGATCTATATCAAGCGTAGTATACCGTAGTATTGCGTACATCGATCCAGTATCGGACGATCACATGTTAGGCCTGGGGCTGGAAATGTGTCTGCCTCGTACGAAACATATATCGGACATCAAGCAACTAGTCTCTTTAAATCGGACAATCCTGACCTGGTCATATTGTCCCGACGGTTGCAACCTTTTATAGAGTACTAGTTCTGTGTCCTGCGTGATCATCACCTCCATATGTCTGAAGTGATACTTCCATCTCGACATCACATCCAGTACACTACGATTCTCGATAAACCCAGAAGAGGTGTACACAGAACCGGTTAAGGTCCCCAACCACCAAAACCAAAGTTTACCGATTGTCGCAAGTACTAGCGATGTAAGTCCAGGTTAAGACCATATACACCTACCCGATGCGGCCCTCCCATAGACACGCAGACATACTACCAATGGGATTCCGCGGGGTCTATCCAGAGCGAAGCTGTTTTCCGTACCATCGGTAAAACACAACCTCCTATCGCACTTGCATAAGTATCCAATACTTAAATATATGAGAACTATGCCGTTGTGCCCTCACAACGTGCACAAGCGTAATACTAGTCTATTCCGCATTATCGATGTCCGATCTCGATAATACTACTCCGACTAGGGATATTTAATGATTAAACCTTTATGGATTGATTTGTCTCATATCATCTCAATCCGGTATTAATCATATGGACTTTCGCCATTTATATATCAAAGTAAATAATATTACAAAACGGGAAAAGGCAATTTCATTATCACATAGTTAATTTTGTACAATAATACAATATCATTTACAAACAGTGACGCTATGGGACATAATGTCTAACAAACTCCCACTTGGCCTATAGCCAGTCACTCAAGCATCTAATACCCGAACTATGTATGTGTCGTTCAAAAACTTGCTGAAGAACAGCCTTCGTCAGCGGATATGCAATGTTGTCATCTGATGTGACCTTCTCGACCTTTACATCGCCACGATGTATAATCTCCCGAATCAGATGGTAACGTCGAAGAACATGCTTGGACTGTTGATGAGACCTTGGTTCCTTAGCCTGTGCTATAGCCCCGTTATTGTCACAATACAATGGAACGGGCTCAGCTGCTAACGGAACTACTCCTAATCCGATTAGGAACTTTCGGATCCAAACTGCCTCCTTTGCTGCTTCAGATGCGGCGATGTACTCCGCTTCCTGTTGTTGAATCGGCAACAGTATCTTGCTTGGAAGATTTCCACTCACTGCCCGTTATTCAACAAAAAATGTACCCGGATTGCGACTTGTAGTCATCCTTGTCGGTTTGAAACTTGCATCGGTATACCCAGATACCGCAAGTTCTCCACCTCCATAATTAATAAAGCATCCTTAGTTCGTTTAAGATACTTAAGGATATTCTTAACTGCTATCCAGTGACCTTCACCTGGATCGGCCTGATAGCGACTGCACATGCTCAAAGCATATGAGACATCAGGTCGTGTACATATCATGGCATACATGATCGATCCGACTGCCGAGGCGAACGGTATCCGACTCATGTTGTCTCTCTCTTCCTGAGTCTTAGGACACATGTCTTTAGACAGAGAGGTACCACGTACCATTGGAACCAATCCCCTCTTGGATTGTTCCATGTTGAATCGCTTCAACATTTTATCAATGTATGTACTCTGGGAGAGTCCAAGCAGCTTTCTAGATCTATCCCGGTAGATCTTTATTCCAGAATAAAGGCTGCTTCTCCCAGATCTTTCATGGAGAATTTTAATGAAAGCCAAGCTTTCACCGACGTTAGCATGGGAATGTCATTGCCTATAAGCAATACGTCGTCGACATAAAGGACAATAAAAGTAAGTGCTCTCCCACTAACCTTCTTGTATACACAAGGGTCATCTGCGTTTTGCACGAAATCATATTCTTTTATGATCTCATCAAAACGCTGATTCCATGACCGTGATGCTTGCTTCAATCCATAAATGGATCGATTTAACTTACAAACCTTGTTTGCAAGTCTAGGTACGATAAAACCGTCAGGCTGTTGCATATAAACATCCTCCAAAAGGTTTCCGTTAAGGAAAGCGGTTTTAACGTCCATCTGCCATATCTCGTAATCGAAATATGCAGCTATTGCAAGCATTATCCGAATGGATTTAATCATGGCAACGGGTGAGAAGGTTTCGTCATAATCAATACCATATTGTTGACGATACCCCTTCGCTACAAGCCTAGCTTTGTACGTTTATGTTGCCATCCATGTCGGTCTTCTTCTTGAAGATCCATCTGCATCCAATAGGCTTTACGCCTTCTGGTGCATCAACCAGTGTCCAAACTTGGTTGGCGTACATGGAATCCATCTCGGACTTCATGGCTTCTTGTCATAAAGCGGAATCGATATTTTGTATCGCTTCCTCATACGTAGCCGGCTCAATTATCCTCAATAAGATTAATATCTACATGAGGTGAGATCAGGAACCCATACCTCTCAGGTACTGTTCTGACTCTCTCCGACCTACGCGGTCCTTGTGTATGTGAAGTTTGTGGTACAGACTCATCCCGGACGGTCTGTTCTTGTTCCGTCGTTGATTCATTGCCAGGAACAGTATCACTACGATCTTCATCGAGTTCTACTTTCCTCCCACTTACCACTGCATTTATAAAATCCTTCTCAAGGAAAAATGCTTGTAGAGCAACAAATACTTTGTTCTCTTGTGGGTGATAGAAGTAATATCCTTTGGTTTCCCTAGGATATCCTATGAAAAGGCATTTATCAGATTTGGGTTCAAGTTTGGTACCTTCCAAACGTTTAACATATGCCCAGCATCCCCAAATCTTCAGGAAAGAGAAACCTGGTTTCCTTCCTGTCCATATCTCATATGGAGTCTGTTCAACAGACTTCGACGGTACCTTATTCAAAATAAGTATAGCACTGTTTAATGCGTATCCCCAGAAGGATATTGGTAGCTCAGTGCGACTCATCATTGACCTCACCATGTCTAACAAGGTGCGGTTTCTCCGTTCGGACACACCGTTTAATTGCGGTGTTCCAGGAGGAGTCCACTGTGAAAGAATACCATATTCTTTCAAGTAATCTTGAAACTCATAACTTAAGTATTCGCCACCACGGTCTGACCGTAATGTCTTAATACTCTTCTCTGTTTGTTTCTCCACTTCGTGTCGAAACTCTTTGAATTTCTCAAAAGTTTCCGACTTGTGTCTCATAAGACACATAACCGTAACGAGATGCATCATCTGTGAAGGTTACGAAGTAGTGAAATCCACCTCTAGCCTGGCTAGACATGGGCCCGCATACGTCAGTATGAACGAGAGCCAACAATTCTGTGGCACGTTCACCTTTACCGCTAAAAGGTGATTTAGGCATTTTGCCTAAAAGACAAGATTCGCAGACGTCATATGAATTGGGATCAAATTCGTCCAAGTACCCACTCTTCGAAAGTGTGGATATGCGAGTCTTGTTGATGTGTCCTAGACGACAATGCCACATATAAGCTTCATCTTTTAGATTACTCCTTTTGAGCCTTTTGTTTGTCATTTTTATTCAAAATATAAAGACCGTTATTTGCAACAGCTGTGCAAATTTCTGCATCATTTTTATATAAATAACACCCAGTGTTTCTAAATACAAAAGTGTACCCTGCTGGGTTAACAAGGATACAGATATAATATTCCTAGTTAAACTAGGTACAAAATAACAGTTCAAAAGTTTAAGTACATGCCCTGATGGCAGTTCTAAAACAAAAGTCCCTACGGCCAAAACAGCAACTGGTGTTCCGTTTCTGACCCGTAGATCCATCTCCCCCGATGCCAGCACCCTGCTATCCTGCAGATCCTGCACATCAGTACAAATATGAGCACCACAACCAGAATCAAAAATCCAATTTTTAAAACTAGAAGTATTCATATTTATCTCAATAACAAACATACCAGAGGCGATAGCCTTGCCAGCCTTGATATCCTCCCTCTGCCCTTTGCCCATTCGGCAGTCACGTTTCCAGTGACCCCTCTTGCCGCAGTTGAGGCAGATGTCGCGAGATTTGTCCTTTGGCTTCCTAGAAGCCACTGTCAACTTGCCTTGCCCTTGTTCTTCAACTTCTTCTTCCTCGCACCTCCAATTGCCTTGGGCCCAGCCCTTGGCGCATGAGAGGTCGATGCATAATGCGCCTCGCGCTTGCTCCCCTTTAGGAGTTCCTTTTCGGACTCCTTCAGCACGGACAACAACTCTCCAAGAGTGTCCTCAGTGTCCATCAACTTATAGTTGATGATGATTTGTTTCCAAGTATCGGGTAGCGATTGTAATAGCATATCAATCGTCACTCTACCTCCAAGACAATGCCCATCTTGGCTAACTCATTTATGTCAGCGATCATTTGAGTCACGTGGGCCTCAACTGATGCGCCGTCTGTCATCCAGGAGCGGAAGAGTTTCCTTACTAGCTCGTACCTCTCCATCCGCTTGTTGGTGCGGTGGAGATCACGCAATCTTGCCATCATGTTATAGGGATCCAAGTCCCTGTTCTGGCGTCTGAAATGCTGGGTCATTGCAGCTAGCATAACTGACTGAGCTTGGTCACAATCGTCACTATGAGTCTTCCATAACTCTAGCTCCAGTGGCTCAGTGGGTTTAGGCGGGAGAGGTCTCTGAATAGTATACAGCACCTCTCAGCCCCAAGCACTATCTTGAGGTTCATTTCCCAGTCGGCAAAGTTTGTCCTTTGAAGACATTATCGCCCATGATTATGTCGCGGACATTACCCTTGCCAGTCATCTTGACAACTATAGTCCAACTATAAAGTCAACGATGTTATGGGTACAGTCAAACTGTTACAAGCAAAAAAACAATATATAGTCCAACTAATTATTAAAATATTGACGAAATAATTTTGAAAGACGCGTAAGTCTAAGTATCTGAACGAAATTGCAAATTCAATAATAGCCTCCCACTATTTTCTTCAAGTCTCTAACCCTCTGTGGAGAACTCGGGAAATCGATTTCCTAGTGGGCTGGGATCCCGTTAAATAACACACAACCTTGACTTTGGTCAATAAAAGCTGTATGCTATTTAACTTAGGTAGATCTCTATGATCAATTGGATCTCATCCAATTCCTAGATCCGGTTAGGTGGACATCCAAGTCCGAAACATATGTATAATGTCAATGTATCCATTACATTTTCCTAACCATATCCTCCGAATCATCTAGGCCTTGGCTTTGGCCAAAACAAACCTAATGATTCCAGTTAAGCGGGACCCATTGACGAGGAAAGTTTCGTAATCAATGTCATTGGACAAAAAATGATCTTGACTTTGGCCAATAAAATCACGATTTGGACAAGACACCGATATGCAACAAAACTCTCATGATTCAAGTACATCCTTGATTGACAAAGGTCTTGACTTTGGCCAAACAAACCAATGCCAACTTCGGATCTTGAACAAGAATCATTCAATGGAAGGATATTTGCTTAATATAAATTGAGGGATTTTCGCGAATTGGCACCAATTTATTTATCTTTGTTAGGTCTCATCATCATACACCCTTAAGCATGCTTCTAAAACATCATAAAGCGCGTAAAGTAAATTAATAGTGATATGCGGATGGATATATAAACAATTTGTTCCTAGAACAAATCACTCCCTTTCCTCTCCCTGCTAGCACTATTCCACTTCTACCCATTTTCATAATACAATAAGAGAAACCTCATTTACATTGAGGGGAATTAGGTGAGAAGAGAATACAAAGAGATAAAGAGATAAGGCTGGACACGCAGGTCCAATTTATAAATTCCAAATTTACAATAATTTCTAAAATTACCATTTCCCTTCTAATATCCATCCGATATACACTATTCATTCACACATACATATATTTTCAAACAAGACATGCTTTTTACAACCAATCTAATCCAATTAATTAGTCTATGTTTAAGTGATCATCCAATGTTCAAACAACGGTTTGATTTTGCGCGAGTCCAACTCGATTGAGAATAAGTACATAAGGTACGAATTCGAGAATTATATCGAACTACTTATTAAATCTAATTTAATTCGTATTCAATACTAATTCAATTATTTAATTCCAAATTAAATGTTTACACTTTTAATGTGCTTTAAAAGACTTAGATTCTAAATCTAATCCTATTGGGTCTCAAAGCCCAACTAACATCCAATGTTTAATTTAATTCAAGTCAAATGGGCTTTCAATTGATTTATTAAGGCTTGGGCTTTGGTCAATGTGGGTCAAACCCAATTACCAAGCCCAAATAAGGAATCACCCTTAAATGCCATAAAATCAATTTTAAGCCCATAAGGCCCAATTAAATTTTTAAAGCCCATTATATTATATTTGGACTTAATGGAGTGATTTAGGCCCAAATTGGATCCAATCCTTTTGGCCCAAATCTACTTGGTCCACCCAAGCCCATTATGCCCAAATACAATATTAAAATCCCAATTCACCAATTAAGCCCATTAATTAAATTTTAATATTCCAAACATTAAAGTCCAATTAATTAAAGTGTAAAACCAAGATTAATATATTAAACCAAATATTTCAAAAATACCCATTTAATTTATTAATCATCTATTTTTCAAAATAAATGTCCAACATTAATTTTAACAAAAAATCAACTCCTTTACATGTCCATTAACATGCGGCCAAGGTGAGTTTTTTGTGTCGATTTGTTTTTCAATCCGATTGAATTACTAATCTACGTCCCGTATACGTTCTAAGTCATCCAATGATCTTAAACACAAAAAATTCCAATCCACTCCAAGTAGCAACACATTCGGCCAAGGCATGAATTTGGGGAAAAAATCATCCAATGCATTTTTCATAAAATTGATTTCATATTATGTCATTTTACATACATATAAGCATACTCATTCATCAAATTTCACAAGAACATGCTTCAATCAATTTTACCCAAATTTTAACCTAAAGTATTTCATGCTTAACCATGGCTTCATGATACCATTGTTGGTTTCTATTATATGTCCCAAGGAAAGATTAAGCATTTAAATACAACAATGAATATATATATTAAAAGATGAAGTATGGCAGAATCATACTCACAAAGATCGGAATGCGGATGCGTTGATGAAATGAAAATTTTCTCCTTTGTGCAGTGAAGGTTTCGGCCAAGGTGAGTGGGGAAGCTCCAAGCTTTCTTTGATCCTTCCAAGCTCAAGAATTAGTTTCCCATAACACCTTTGTATGATCCCTTGAAGTTTCACAGCCCTCTCCACTTTTCTGTTTTTGTTGCAAAAACTTGAAGAAATTGTGTTTTGTTTGGAACATAAATTAACACAAGGTTGGCTTCTAGCAAAGCGCCATGCCTACCCAATTCTCCAGAAATATTCTTATAGGAATATCAGATCTATATCAAGCGTAGTATACCGTAGTATTGCGTACATCGATCCAGTATCAGATGATCACATGTTAGGCCTGGGGCTGGAAATGTGTCTGCCCCATACGAAACATATATCGGACATCAAGCAACTAGTCTCTTTAAATCGGACAATCCTGACCTGGTCATATTGTCCCGACGGTTGCAACCTTTTATAGAGTACTAGTTCTGTGTCCTGCGTGATCATCACCTCCATATGTCTGAAGTGATACTTCCATCTCGACATCACATCCAGTACACTACGATTCTCGATAAACCCAGAAGAGGTGTACACAGAACCGGTTAAGGTCCCCAACCACCAAAACCAAAGTTTACCGATTGTCGCAAGTACTAGCGATGTAAGTCTCAAGTTAAGACCATATACACCTACCCTGATGCGGCCTCCCATAGACACGCAGACATACTACCAATGGGATTCCGCGGGGTCTATCCAGAGCGAAGCTGTTTTCCGTACCATCGGTAAAACACAACCTCCTATCGCAGTTGCATAAGTATCCAATACTTAAATATATGAGAACTATGCCGTTGTGCCCTCACAACGTGCACAAGCGCAATACTAGTCTATTCCGCATTATCGATGTCCGATCTCGATAATACTCCGACTAGGGATATTTAATGATTAAACCTTTATGGATTGATACTGTCTCATATCATCTCAATCCGGTATTAATCATATGGACTTTCGCCATTTATATATCAAAGTAAATAATATTACAAAACGGCAAAAGGCAATTTCATTATCACATAGTTAATTTTGTACAATAATACAATATCATTTACAAACAGTGACGCTATGGGACATAATGTCTAACAAGATCAATACGTATATAAAAACAAGATGTGCAACCATATATAAGAAATATTATGGAAAAAAGTATTATTCATATTCAGGAATCAGACATAAATACGATTCGGATTGGCACTCTGAGCACTAACCCTAACAAAATATGTAACATCCCATCTAATACCAGGATGTTACCTGCAGGAGATAGGAAAACTCATCTCCATAAGCCTCAGATGTTACTAAACTTTCGGCATGACCTATGCTAACAAATCATGAAACATGGATCAAAGTCCAACACCTCGAGGTGTTCTGATATCAAATACAAACCAATATTCTCAATTCATAAGCAGATAGACCTCTGGCCTGACATAATCTCAACTTATAAGTAAATAGGCCTTTGGCCTGACATTATATAGAATAACTATAAATAACTACGTGCTTATCATGATTAAAACTACATATGTGATACAAATAAATAAAACGAAGGCTCTGGAGTCGATAACAAAACCCAGAACCATACAATGACTCAAGAGTAACTTGACTGCATCGGGTGATCCGCTGTCTGCAAAACGCCTTAATAATCTTCCAGCCCCTTGAGTCCAATGTGAACCTGCAACACTAGCAAAATATTTGGGTGTGAGCTATAAAGCTCAGTAAGTAACTCATATCTTATGAAAATATAACAAGTGACAATAAGAACTTAAATAAAAATCAAATATATGTGACTATACTATAACTTATAAATCTCCTCTTAATCCGATGACAGCATACACATATCATACCTTGAACACTCACTGCATTGAATGCAACATCAATTTTTCTCACAATCGAAACTAACTTATTATCTACCAAATCACCTAAACATGCGGCTAAGGCCATCATAAACCCATGGTGGTTTAGTCATCTTAAACTACGACTGGTTACTTTATAAAGGTTACATGAGCTAAAATGCAAACATTAGCTAACTGTGAGTTGTAGTACATTTACTGAACCACTGAGCATTAAACCTCAGACCTCTATTGATGAGCGGAAAATATATCAATATTTACCGCCCCTTTAACCTAATATTTTGTTTAGTTTCTCGGGTTTGATAAATGTTTTGATGTGTTTTAGTTTATTTTGCAGATAAAATAAAATTGGGACTTAATGGAATCATTTAGGACGAAATTTGGAACAAATAAGGGCAAAAACTGGACTTGACATGTTGATTTTGGAGATTGGAAACTTGAAATAACGTTCTAACGAAGTACAATTTCAGAAATTCCAACTTTGCGTAATTGTCGTATTTTGGCCATAACGTTTTACTCCGATATCGGATTGAGGTGATTCAAGTTCCAGATTAATAAGACTCAAAGATCTTCAATTTTGACGTTCATAATAATTTCGAATGCCGAAGATTTCATGACCAAAATTGATGAAACATACGGAAGTATGTTATGTATAATTATTTAAGTCATTTTCAAAATAAAATAAATAAAAATAAAATAAAAAATAAAAATGGTCAAACTTCCACCAAACATGCTTTCATGTTTGGTGTCATGTTTGATGCCATGTTTCGTGCCATGTTTGGCGGAGCAATTGCTGGAGAAATTGGTGGAAGCCTTTAGAATTGCCTATAAATACCAAGCCATTTCATTTGTAATTATGATGCTTTCCTTAGGTTTTTGTAAGGAATTTAAGGATTGCATCTTATTTGTTTATTTTTTGCAATTTAAATTATGTATTTTTATTTTTTGTATTAGTAGTAGTTTCTTTTCTTTTCTTTTCTTTTATGTTTTGTAGTTAGATTTCCGCTGGGGGAAGGGTGAAGCTTTTATTATTTTAGTTTAGATCAATCTCCCTTAATTATAATATGGATAATTTAAATTAAAGGATTACCACCTTAATGGCTGGTTTTATTTATTTGACATAATATGACACCGTCTATATGCTCGGTCTTTAGGTGACAGATAATTACCGCCTATATGGCTGGTTTATGGACAAATGATAACACCGCTTTTATGGTCGGTTGGACTTAATTGAAAATATGACTTAATCAGGATACCGCCTATATGGTTGGTTGGTAATATCACTGATAATTTCTATATTATAATAAGGGAGATTTCTAAATTAGAAATAGTAAAGGTGGATCCCCTAACCCCCATCGTTTTATTTTTATTCTAGGAAAGTGATAAAACACAATATTCTCATGCTTAATAATTTATTTAATTATATAATGGGTAATTCTTTAGTTGTTTATTGAATCTTAAGCTTACTGCTTCTTGTTGCTTGATCAATAATAAGATTGACGTGGTAAACTTAAAAGAACTTGACGAATAAATTTTAGGTTTTAGCCTTAGATTCAATTGCCCACGATCTTCCTTGAGGATTAATGACCCTCTAATAGATTTCCTTTCAGGATAGACATATACATGTCGGGCGGGGGCAACCACTAGTGGAACTTATACTTAATGAATTCAGGTAACTTGATTAACATAGACATATGATTAATTGGGTTATTTGGGTGTTTGCATCTCAACATCGACAGAGGCTTTTGCATATCTTCGTGTTCCAGGTTAGCAAACTGATTTATTACACATATATAAGATAATCAATTTATCATTATAATAATATTGTGTGAAATCACAACCCTAGATATTTGTGTGTCTTGTTTATTTTCCTTAGTATTTTCTTTTGTGTTTTTATTTATTTATTTGTTCAGCAAATCCACATTCAACCAACCAAAAGTAATCATTCATTTCTCCCTATAATTAGATACCTGTAAATAAATAGTATCAATAATTAATAACAACATTAGCAATTAAGTCCTCGTGGAATCGATATATTTATACTACTTGAACGATAAGTGCACTTGCATTATACGCGTGGGATTACGCCGGTCAAGTTTTTGGCGCCGTTGCCGAGGACTTATTTTTCTTGAGTTATTAATTTTGAAGCTATCTAATTTACTTGTATCTAATTTTCTTTTTATCTGTAATTTTTATTTCCTTCTTTTATTTTTCAGGTGGTTGACATGGATCTTTATTGGGAGATAGAAAGATTACGAGCTTTACTAGAAGAAGATACACCCAAAATCAGGGAGCAACTGTCTGATTGTCTGAGGCTTGTTGTCCAGCCTAATTATCATTGGATGTCAGAACTAAACAATACTACATTTGCTCAACAGAACGCAATGGGGAGATGTATGATATGCAATGGTAACCACCCGAGCGATCAATGCATATACATTTCAGAGTGGCAGAATTATAGGAATCAATCAAGGTACGAAGAGCCAACATATTTCACAAAACCACATTTTCCATTTTATCCACCATCCACCTACGATCTTCATCAAAAACCAGAACCATTAGAGAAAGATCAGATGATTGACATTCTCAAAGATTGGTTGAAGAAACAAGACGAAAAGTTGGATACAATGCATGAAACATTCTAGAATCAATTCGAAAGTAAGAGACAATCACATCCATTCAGAGACTGGCAGATCAAATGAGACAATTAACATAAAACCAGAGCTACATACCTCACAAAATATTTTCATATGAAACTGATTAAGCCTTGGAGTAACCAGAGTTTCACAATGACACCTTAACAGAGGAAGAGGTTGAGCAGTATCAAGAACCAGAGGTATCGGTTCAGGAGCCCAAACCAGCAAGGTCTCTGTTTGATTTTTATTAGTCAGATTCTGATGAGGATGAAGAAGTAGAGCTGTTTGTGCCAACAAAAATTGAGGATGAAATTCTGTATCCTCAAAATGAAGATCTTGGAGCTTCCATTGCACTAATGTTTGAAAAAGATCTACCTTAGCCAATCACATCAACCTCAGAGGATGAATACCTAAAATATGACATCTCTTTACATCCTCAGGTTGATACTTATGGAGCATGTATTTCACAGATGACAGATGAAGAATTGAATACGGAAATCCTAAAATACATCTGTGTAGAAAAGGTGGAGCAAGAAGCAGAACAAATAAAGGAGCAAATATCTGACCATATTACAGATCTCGGGCATTCAGGAGAAATACCACTTTTTAGGGAGTATAAATTAAAGACATCACCCAGAAGCTTGAAAGAATGGAACTTCCATTCAAAGTCAAGCACCATACGATAACTCATGATTTTCTTTCTTTCTTTTCAGGAACCACTGGAGCGACAAAGATTAAAAAGGTGGCACCAGCACTGAATGAGATAAAATTATTGCCACCTTACCGTTGGAAGAGACCCTTCAAAAGCAATGCACACACGATTGTCTTAAATCGGACATCCAAGGCGACGCTGAGACCTCATTGACAGATAGATTTCAGTCACGTCTAGTTAAAGATGAAAAATTTAGTGCTAGCATGGAGGCAACCCATGCAGTTTGTTGTAATTAATGTTTTCTTATTTTGTGCATACATGTTGTAGAGTTTTTAATTTTGTGTCATATTTTTGTAGGAAAAGACACAAACGGAGCATTTTATGCAAAACAAGATAAGAGAAATGGTATTTGGCAATCACAAAGATGAGAGCTAATTCATTAGATATGGCTGAGTAATGAATGAATTCTTGAGATGCATCCTAATGGATTTTTATACCAAACGAGTGGCGTATTGCGTACACAATTTCGTTGCCTTAATAATTGCTTTGATTTGCTTTTCTGTTATAATTATCTTTATTTTTACCGACAGGATCTCGACTTTTTTACCTTTCACATTTTATTTTATTATTTAGCTAAGAATCGTCCTTTGGAAGATACTAGTGCTATTATTACTTACCCTTTTCAGGTTCTATAAATTCAACTAATCATTGCACTTTTGAAGGCATCCAGATTTGAGAAAGAAATACATAAAAAAAATTGGAAGCTATTTCAAGAAGACGAGTTGTAAATATCTGTGTGTTTTGTGGTACTAGTGCTGGTTCTAAACCAGAGTTCGTTGCAGCAGCACAAGAATTGGGTAGAGTCATTGCTGAAAGGAATATGCACTTATGGCGGTGGCAATCTTGGGCTAATGGGGATCATTTTAAGGGCTGTACTGGAAGGAGGTAGTCAAGTTATGGGAATCATCCCAAAACCTTTGCCAGATGAGAATCTTATAGGACCATCAAACGGAGAGGAACTTATCGTACCAGTTATGTCTGAACGACTGGTGGAAATGATTAACCGTGCTGATGCTTTTATTACTTTGCCATGTGGCTTGGGTACGATGGAGGAAATTTTTACAGTGCTATCTTGGCAAACTTGAATATACACCAGAAACCGATTAGACTGTTTAACGCTGATGGATTTTACGACTTTCTTTGTGTGTTTCTTGATGATGCATGGAGAAATGGGTTCGTGTCAAAACCTGTAAAAGATCTCCTCTTTACTGCCAGAACTGCCAATGATCTAATTGACCAAATTTTAGCCTTTAAACCACAAATTGACCATATCATTTCCAAGATAAACTGGTCTAATAACGATTGTGGTAAGAAGCGTCGGATAAATCTGGATCTTAACCTTTAATTTTAGATGTAGAATTTCAGCTAACCAGGTAGGGTTTTCTAAACTCTTCTTCTACTTTTTAAGACATTGGGGATAATGTCTCGTTTAGGTTTGGGGGAGGGGAATAGTTGACTAGTACCTTGTTTTTATTGGGTTATTTTATTTGATTTTTAGTCAAAAATTTTCAAAAAATTAAAAAATAATTTATAAAAATTAAAAAAATATTTTGTTTTTGTGTTTTTAATTTGATTAATTAGGTGAAATTGGTGTGAGATAACTGTGTAAGGAATTTCCACTCCTGAGACGTATTTCAACTTATTTCGTAACAAGTTAATTTTTGTTTATTTCCGTTTGAATTATTTAATTTGTGAATTCTCCATAATACTGACTAAATTGGATCTTCATATGCTCAGTTGACAGGTATTATCAACATGCATGGTAACATACAGCCATGAGATGTAATTGAAAAGTTTGTAATATTCAGTGTTCTAGTTTAATTGGAGGAAACATCTAAAAAGCAATTGGAGAAAAAAAGAAAAATAAAAGAAAAAAAAGTGTAATAAAAAAAAACGTCTGAGATTCGAGTCATTTAGTCCGTAGGGGTGTCTTAACACCTAGTGCCTAAAAATCAACTGGCTTGGAAGTCACTGGCCCAAAGCTCGTTACATGGATAAGATGTTGCATTCTCTATTTTATGCAAAAGAAAAAATAATAATAAAAAAAAAGTAAAAAAATTCATTGCTAAAAAAGTGTAAATTCTGATATAACTTTAGGATAAAAATATTACTCTCTTTTAAACTACACTTATGAATATTATGGGCACAATGATTTGATTAATACCTTGTTGGTTGTGTTTATGAAGAATGGTAAAAATAATCAGAGAATTTACTTATTTGGTAATTTAGAAAGAAAAAAAAACATATACTAACTTGGATATGAAGTTTCACTTGTTTAGTCACTAACTTGTTTATTCTCATTTCTCATTTCTCTTATCTTTTTGCTTGTGTGCATTAGATTGACGTTTGTGGGTATCCTCACTGTAAGCCCTCACGAGACTACAACTCGTCCACTATGGACACCTAGGGGTTTAAAGGCTTGTTGCATACGCTAAATGCAACCGTGATCCCTATGAAAGTGGCTTACTTTTATATTAATTTTTTTTTTTGCATTTTTTATTGTTGTTTTGCTCAAGGACTAGCAAAATTTTAGGTTTGGGGTGTGATGAGCGGAAAATATATCAATATTTACCGCCCCTTTTACCTAATATTTTATTTAGTTTCTCGGGTCTGATGATCGTTTTGATGTGTTTTAGTTTATTTTGCACATAAAATAAAATTGGGACTTAATGGAATCATTTAGGACGAAGTGTGGAACAAATAAGGGTAAAACATGGACTTGACATGTTGATTTTGGAGATTGGAAACTTGAAATGGCGTTCTAAAGAAGTACAATTTCAGAAATTCCAACTTTCTGCAATTGTCGTATTTTGTCAATAACCTTTTACTCTGATATCGGATTGAGGTGATTCAAGTTCCAAATTAAAGTCGACACAAAGATCTACAACTTTGATGTTCATAATAATTTCGAATTATGATGATTTCATGACCAAAATTGATGAAACATTCAGAAGTGTGTTATGTGTAATTATTTAAGTCATTTTTCAAAATAAAAAAATAAAATAAAATAAAATAAAAAATTAAAATTAAAATTATCAAACTTCCACTAAACATGCAGGATTTGGTGCCATGTTTGGTGCTATGTTTGGTGTCATGTTTGATGCCATGGTTGGTGCTATGTTTGGTGGAGCAATTGGTGGAGAAATTGGTGGAAGCCTTTAGATTTGCCTATAAATACCAAATCATTTCACTTGTAATTCTGATGCTTTCCTTAGATTTTTGTAAGAAATTTAAGGATTGCATCTTGTTTGTTTATTTTTTTTAATTTACATTATGTATTTTTATTTTCAGTAATACTAGTAGTTTCTTTTCTTTTCTTTTCTTTTCTTTTATGTTTTGTAGTTAGATTTCCGCTGGGGGAATGGTGAAGCTTTTATTATTTTAGTTTAGATCAATCTCTCTTAATTATAATATGGAAATTATAATTTAAATTAAAAGATTACCGCCTCAATGGTTGATTTTATTTATTTGACATAATGTGACATCGCCTATATGGTCGGTCTTTAGGTGACAGATAATTACCGCCTATATGGCTGGTTTATGAACAAATGATAACATCGTCTTTATGGTCTGTTGGACTTAATTGAGAATCTGACTTAATCAGAATACCGCCTATATGGTCAGTTAGTAATATCACTGATAATTTCTATATTATAATAAGGGAGATTTCTAAATTAGAAATAGTAAAGGTGGATCTCCTAACCCCAACATTTTATTTTTATGCTAGGGAAATGATAAAACACAATATTCATATGCTTAATAATTGATTTAATTATATATTGGGTAATTCTTTAGTTGTTTATTGAATCTTTAGCTTAATGTTTCTTGTTGTTTGATCACCAATAAGATTGATGTGGTAAACTTAAAATGAACTTGATGAAGGGATTTTAGGTTTTAGCCTTAGATTCAATAGCCCACGATCTTCCTTAAGGATAGATAACCCTTTAATAGATTTCCTTACATGATAGACATATACCTGTCGGGCGGGGGTAGCCACTAGTGGAACTTAGACTTAATGAATTCAGGTAACTTGATTAACATAGACATATGATTAATTGGGTTATTTGGGTGTTTGCATCTGACCATCGACATAGGCTTTTGCATATCTTCATGTTCCAAGTTATCAAACTGATTTATTACACATATATAAGATAATCAATTCATCATTAGAATAATATTGTGTGAAATCACAACCCTAGATATTTGTGTGTTTTGTTTATTTTCCTTAGTATTTTCTTTTGTGTTTTTATTTATTTATTTGTTCAGCAAATCCACATTCAACCAACCAAAATTAATCATTCCATTCTCCCTATAATTAGATACCCGTAAATAAATAGTATCAATAATTAATAACAATAGTAGGAATTAAGTCCTGGTGGGATCGATATTTCTATACTACCTGAATGATACGTGTGCTTGCGTTATACGCGTGTGATTATGTCGGTCAAGTATACAACATAAGATAGCTAATCTTATGATGAACAGGTCAAATATAAACTTCAAATAAAAAAATTAGCATATCAGCGATATATCAGAATTACTAAATTGTTACATGTTCAAATTTTATTAACTTGATATTATCCTTATATTCAACCCATGTCAAACATTTATATTTACTTATCTACAAATGTGTTATTCCAATAGCTAATATCCAAAGCATACAGAGAAAAACATGAATACCATAGAGTATATCGTTTGATATCAAAAACACTTCAATCACATGAAATATGAAGTCATACACATATACTTTTATCACAATTATCCATTTTTGAAATTCATCAAATCGACAATCAAAACAAAATGTCTAAGAAAACTGTCTTTTCATAAATCTCTTTTCTTATCTGAAAATACATCTCTTTCTGTAAAAAATTTCAAAAAAAAAAAAACTCTTTTCTATTTGTAAAACTCTGAGTTGTTCTGTAAATAATCATAATCAATGCAATAACTTTCCGAGTTAACAATACCTAAATCCAAGTTTTCCTTTAAAAACATTTGTAAAACAGTTGTGAAAACATCATCTGAAATAGCATCTATCAACCTGTACATAATCACATGGTCTTGGGGCGTTACGTCTCGCCGTCCCCCAAGCCACTAAATCAGTAAACAGTGGTGCTATCAGTGCCACCAACCTATCACTGAAACTAAACCAGCAAACTTTTGTGATATCAGTGCCACCAACGTGTCTCTGAATTCCGGGTCTAGGGGCCTCGTTATCCCACTAGCCCAATACCCAAGATCTAGGGGCATCTGTCTATAGGAACCACTTTCCTAGCACATCAGAAACACATTAGACACATGGATCGGACATGGAAAATTTTTCTGCCCTTCTCACCAAGAGGCTGAGTGATACTAGTGTTAGGGATATGCCCTATACCCAACTTGTGGATGGGCTATATGTACATGTATTTGTAATATTTTCATTAATTAATAAAATGAAAATCTTTATTATACGTGTCTTACATAACTTATATGAATCATCAAACACTGTAATAAAGCCCTTGGAGTAATAAGATGATGGCTTTCACGCCTTATGAGAATCATTACTCTCAAACGTTCCTAGTCATAATTTTATGAATAATCTAGGCGTTCACAAAGCGGAGAGACTAGCATGATGATATGATACGCCCTTAAGTGGGGTAACCGGTCTCATAGGCTACTAGCGGAGATCCATCCGCTTGGTGTATCACATGGATGCATGAGTTGCTCGTGTCCATCGAACTGACCGCCGAAAGTTTTCACATGGAGTGTTTATCCCATGTGTCTGTGAGAACTTTCATGTATCGATTGTATGACTAGTCCTTAGACTTGAGGTCTTTACAATCTTATGTGTGGATCAAATAACTTTGACATTCTCCTTCCCCGGTTCAAAAGATCCGGTCATAAGGGTATGATTGGGTCATTTGTTGAAACACATAAAGTTTGTAAAGATACAACAGAGAATCGCCACTCTCTCAGATAATATTTTCATATAAGTGTAGTATTCCAGTTCACGGGTTGATATGTGTGATCAGTGCTTGAGACTGTGGCCGCATCGGAAGAATCATGTGAGATTCTTGGGTTAGCATGATTCATGACACTATTAACATCATACCTTTACCATATTGGTAGAGACTTTCCGTACCCTAGGTCAAACGGTGGGGATACGGTGACGCGAGGGACCATATCATATGTAAATCACATACATAATGGGTATATATATCTTTATTTCTCATTTGGGGGCCTTGGCATGTTGCTAGATGTCAACCTTGGTCATTGAAATCGAACGACCATCTGATCGGAGGATAATTTATGTTCAATTAAATTATCACGATTAATTTAATGTCCAACTTGAGAGGAACCCAAAAGGTCACACACAACAAAGTCGAAATCAATGGTTAATAGTGCACTATACAAACTTAACAGCATATATGATTACTATATGAATTGTTCATAAATGGTTCAATGTGTTTAATTATTGAACAGATCATTTATAAGGTTCCATATGTTGGTTTCTATTAAGGTCCCAAGATCAATTATAAGCATAAATAATGTGCGAATACAAATCGAAGAAGTTGCGGAATACTTACATCGATCGGTTGAGCGACGCGACAAGTAATAAAACTCAAAATTCTGCCTTGGACTGGTCACGGCAGTGAGTAGAACTGTCCTCACTGTTTTAGCTTTGATTTGGTCCTTCGTCAAGCTCCAAGCTTCGTCGAATGGTTCCCGGCTCATGGGTGAGCTTCCCTATCACCTTCGCAAGTCTCGTAAGTGTGCTAGCACTTGAGATTTTGCCACAAAATCCACTCTTGCTTCCCTTTATTTTCGGTCACTGCCCAGCAAAACCAGAAAACTTTTTGCCCTTTTGGGCGTGTGAAATGGAGAGAAAGAGAGAATGAGAGATTGTGTTTGGTTTGGAAAATTTGTGTATTATATACACACATTTGAATTTCAAATGAATTTCATTTGAATTTGGCTTTTAAAGTCAAACCATTAAAGCCTCAACCACTCACATCACTCAATCCATCAAGTTGTCAAGTCACATCACTCAAAGTGACTTGTGATTTGACGCTTGATACGACTAGCGATTTGACGCTTGATTTGACGTGCCGCACTCGAATTCGAAATGCGAATGTGCTCGCAAATAATCTCGGGCTCGGGTTCGCTAATTCTAAATTAACGAATTTTCCGTTGCGTTGTAATTAAATGATTACGCCTAGCGAAATCACTATTCATGTCGATAACGAATTAATTCTAAATTAATTCGTTCGCCCGAATTAAAATCTAATTTTAATTCCGCGTCGAAATCTAATATCGTTTAACATATCAAATATATCAATTTCTCGATAATTCCAAATTAACCGTTATCTCTCTTTAATGGATATTTTATCCCAGATAAAATATCTCCGCTAGTAATCCCAAATTAACTTTCTCTCTCATCTAATTAATCCCAGATTAATTTAGAGTGCGAGTTATACGTCATCGGTGAATCTTTGGGAAGCGACCCATGAGATCCCCGGATATGTTAGCAGTAAATTCGGTCGTCGGACTATCCGAACACGTAAGTACCTCGTACTACGTTTATACCGATTTACAAGACAAGGTTGGCCTCTAGCAAAGCGCCATGCCTACCCAATTCTCCGGAAATATCCTTACAGGAATAAAGGATCTGAATCAAGCGTAGTATACCGTAGTATTGCGTATTTCTGTCCAGTATCTGATGATCACGTGTTAGGTCTGGGGCTGGAATTGTGTCTGCCCCGTACGAAGCACATGTCGGATGTCTGGTGACTAGTCTCTATAATCGGATAAACCTGACCTTGTCATTTTATCCCGATAGCTGCAGCATTTAAGAGTGCTAGTACCGTATCCTACGTGACCATCTTCTCCATATGACTGGAGTGACACTTCCGTCTTGACATCACACCCAACACACTACGATTCTCAATATACCCAGTATTGGCGTACACAGAACCGGTTAAAGCCCTGGACGACCTCAACCAAAGTATATTGATTGTCGCAAGTATTAGCGGTGCAAGTATCAGGTTAAGACCAAATACACCTACCCTGATTTCGGACTTCCATAGACACATAGTCATACTACCAATGGATTTCCGAGGGGATCTATCCAGAGCGAAGCTATTTCCCGTACCATCGGTAAAACACAACCTCCTATTACACTTGCATGAGTATCCTATACCCAAATATATGAAAACTATGCTGTTGTGCCCTCACAAACGCGCATAAGTGTAATACTAGTCGTTTACGTATTTATCGATGTCCAATCTCGATAATACTCTGACTAGGGAAATTTAATGATTTATCCTTCGTGGACTGATACTGTCTCATATCATTCTCCGTCCAGGAACAAATCATAGGGACCTCTCATCATTTATACACCTAGGTGATCTAATCATAAATGATAAGAGTGCAATCTCCTTTGTCACATAGTTAATTTTTACAACAACACCATGATCTGTACAAATAGTGACGCTATGGGTCATAATTGTCCAACAATCTCCCACTTGGCCTAGTCACTCGAGTGCTTGACACCCGAACTATGTACGGTTGGCTCAAACTGCTGAGAAAAGCTTTCGTCAGCGGATTTGCATGATTATTGTCTGATGCGATTTATACGATCATCACATCGCCATGATGTATGATCCGAACGAATCAGATGAATATCGAAGTATGTATCTGGATCGTTGATGAGACCATTAATTATTTAGCCTGTGCTCAAGCCTAGCTCAGCTGTTAACAGAATTATATCTAATCTAATTAGATTTGTTTATTGACCCAGAAGGCTTCTATTGCCGCTTCAGCTGCAGCAATTAACCTGCATTTGTTGTTTATTCGGTAACAGTATCTTGCATGGAAGATTTCCAGCTCAGTGTACTATTATTCAAACTGTATAAAATTGTTTGCGACTTTTAGTCGTCTTTATCGGTTAGGAAACTTGCTACAGTGATCCCAATCACTTCAAGTTCTCCATCTCCAAAGACTAAGACAGCATCTTTAGTTCTCTAAAATACTAACGGATGTTCTTAACATCAATCCAGTGACTATCACTCGGATTGGCCTGTTTGTGAATCCATATGCTCAAAGCGTATGAGACACCAGGTAGCGTACATTTTTCAATGTACGATTCCACTAAGAGTTTTCGAAAGCCAAGCTTTCGCCGATAGTTATTATGGGAATATCATTTCCAAGAAATGACGTATTATCATTATTTTATAGGACAGCCACTGTTAGTGTGCTCCCACAAACCCTCTTATATACACAAGAATCATTTCGTTTTGAATTAAATCATAAAATATTATGATTACATCAAAAATGGTAATTCCAAGAACCTAATGCTTGCTTCAATCCAAACATGGATCGAATAACCTGCAAACCTTGTTTGCTAGTTATAGTACGACAAAACCGACAGGATGTTATAAACATCCTCCAAAAGGTTTCCTTTTCAGGAAAGCGATTTTCCCGTAAAGCTGTCATATTTCATAAATGAAACACGCAGCCTTAGCAAGCATTATCCAAATGGATTTACCGTGGCAACAGGTAAAAGGTTTAATCCTAATCGACACAATGTTGATAACAATACCTTTCCGTTAAAAGCCTAGCTTTATACGTTGGTATGTTGCCATCCATGTATGTCTTCCTTGAAGACTTATACAGTACCAGTAGACACAATGCCTTGCGGTACATCAACTATTTCCAAACATGTTGATATACATGGAATCCATTTCGGACTCATGACACTTTGTCATAATAGGGAGTCAATATCTTGTATCACTTCCTTATACGTAGTCAGTTGGTATACCTCAATAAGATAGAAATCTTTATGAGGTGAGATCAGAAACCCATACCCCAGGTTGTTTTCTGACTCTCTCCGACAAACGCGGTTCTTGTGTATTTGAAGATTAATGTTGATAGTTTCATCCTTGATGAACTATTTGTGTTCCATTAGGATTCGGTGCCTTGAACAGTATTACTCCGATTTTCATCGAGTTATACTATCCTCCCACTTACCACTGCATATCGGTATTCGTCTTAGGAAAACCGCATGGTGAGCAACAATCTAATTGTTCTCTTGTGAGTTGTATAAGTACAATACTTATGGTATCCCTAGGATAACCTACAATTGGCACTTATCCAATTTGGGTTTTAGTTTGGTATCATCCAAACGTATGCCCAACATACCCAAATTATCAAGAATGAGAAACCTGGTTTCTTTCCTATTCATATCTAATATGATATCTGTCAAACATATTTTAATGGAACCTTAATCAAAATAAGTTCTTGCACTATTTATGCATATCTGTTGAAGGAAATAGTAGCTCAGAGCGACTCATGATCAATCTTATCATGTCTAACATAATTCGGTTACTCAGTTCGGACACACCGTCAGGATGGCGTGTTCCGAGAGGAGTCCTCATTTGAAAGAATACTTTACTCTTTCAAGTATATTAGAAACTTTATTGCTTAAGTATTTTCCATTACGGTCTTACTGTGACGGTATAATACTTTAGCCGATCTGTTTGTCTATTTCGTGTCGGAACTCTAAAAGTTTCCAATTTGTGTTCTTCAAAAGAAACACATAACCATAACGCGATGCCACATCCGTATAGGTCACGGAATATTCATATCCATATCTAGCCTAGCTAGACATGGGCCCACTTGCTTCTCTATAAACTAGGGCTAACAGATCGGTGGCTTTTACACTTTTACCAAGTAAATAGTGTTATAGGCACATTGCCTAATAAACTAGATTCGCAGACTTTATTTGAATAGAATCAAATTAGTCCGCGTACCCACTCTTCAAAAGTGTGGATATACGAGTCTTGTTTAATTGTGTCCCAGACATCAATGCCACAATTAAGTTTCATCTGATCAAATCAGTTGAGCTTTTTATTTGTCATAATATATATTTGTGATTTATTTATATTCAAAATATAAATACTGTCATTCACATCTGATGTGTATATCTCAATATCATCTTTATATAATGAAACACTTTAGTGTTCCTGAATATAAAGGTTCACCCGCATTTGGTTAAACACTGATATATAGATAATGTTTCTAGTCAAACTAGCTACATTATAACAGTTTCCTAACTTAGGTACACACCCGAGGGTAGTTCATAAACTTAGGTATCTACGGTTAAAACAACGACTTTCGTCCCATTTACTATTCACAGATAAATCTCGATTGAAGTCAGTATCCTGTTCAAAACAGATTCTGAACATCAATATATATTTATGTACCACACTAAGTATTTAAAATCTAATTTTAATACTAGTAGTGAACATAATGTTGACAAACATATTTGAAGTTAGAGCCTTGCTCGTTCTTCAATTCCTTCATGTCTGCTTTGTCCAAACGGCAGTCACGCTTCCGCGATCCCGTTTGCCACAATTTAAGCAGACATTTTGGGATATGTCATTTATCTTCCCAGAAGATTATAATGATTTTTGCCTTTGCCCTGATTTCGTATTCCAGTAGCCTTTGGCCAAGCCTCGGGTTTCTATAATATCGAAGTAAAGTGCGACTAGTGCTACTTGCCTAATTGCAAACTTTGACTTTATCTCCTTGAGAATAGTCATTAACCCTCCAAGAGTTATTATTGAAATTTTAGTACTTCTAAAATCTAAGGATAGATTTATGAAGATCCTTCAATTTCAGTATCATACTATAAGGATCTAATCCTTAGTTCTGATTCAGAAATTAAGGAGTCTTCTGCGACAAGCTTAATGGATTAAGCACTTAAGTTATCATCACATAATCTTCCAAAGATTATGCTCTACTATTTGCTTAACTCTGGGCTTTAGGCTTAATATGTTATTTTATCAAATAAATTAACTTATTATTTTTCCAGGACCATCCTGAAATTTATTCCCAATTTGAAAATTAAACCATTTAAATATATTTTCCATAGGATTATGTATTAAACGTCAATCTTTCAATTATATCTTGATTCTAATAGTCCAACTATTTAATCAACGATTTAAGTACTATTTATTATAATGATTACAATAGTCCAACTATTTAATCAACTATAATTTAATAGATTAAAATCAATTATATTGATTACTATAATCCAATTATAAAATCAACTATAAATGAATTGTTTGAATATATAGTCCAACTATTTATTAAAAAAACAACAATTTAAATATTAGTCCAACTAACATTTAATTTCTTTGACGAATTGATATTTGTTTGAGCGTGTATGGCGAGTAATTGAACGAGTATTGCAAATTCAATTCTTGCCTCCCACTATTTTTCGGCGAGCCTCTAACCCTCTATCGAGTACTCGGGAAACCGCGTTTCCTAGTAGGCTAGGATCCCATTAAATATCACACAATCTTGACTTTGGCCAACAAATTGTATGATAATTAACTAGGTAGATCTCTAAGATCAATTGGATCCAATCCAATTCCTAGATCCGGTAGGGGGACATCCAAGTCCGAAACACATATCTTATATATGCCAATACATCCAATGTATTACCTAACCTTTTTCCTCTGAATCAACTAAGCCTAGGCTTTGGCACAACAAACTTAGTGATCCCAGTCAAGCGCGACCCATTGACCATGGAAAGCTTCGTAATCAATGTCGATGGACAAGAAGTGGTCTTGACTTTGGCCAACAAACCACAACTTGGACAAGACACTGACATGGAACAAAGCTCTCGTGATTCAAACACATCTTCGACAGACAAAGGCCTTGACTTTGGCCAACAAACCAATACCGTCTTGGATCTTGAGTGAGAATCACTCAATGGAAGGAAAAACGCTTAATATTGAGCGAGGGTTTTTCGCGTGCAAATTGGCAACCAATTTATTATCTTTGTTAAGGTCTCATCATCATACACCCGTAAACATGCATTCTAAACACATAATAAAGCGCATATGAAAAATAATAATGATATGTGGATGGATACTTTACACAATGATCCTAGATCAAATCTCTCAATTTCTCTCTCCCGCTAGCACAAATATTACTTCTACCCGTTACACTACACTTCTAAAGAAACCTCATTTACATTGAGGGGAATAGGTGAGAAGAGAATACAAAGAAATGAGAGGTGATAAGGCTGGACACGCAGGTCCAATTTAATAAATCGAATTTATTACAACAATTTCTAAAATTGTCCCACCCATCTAATATCCATCCGATATACATTATTCATGCATCGCAACCATGTATTCACATAAGCATGTTATCAATCAATCTAATCAAATTAATTAATCTGATAATTAGTGATCATCCAATGTTCAAACAACGATTCGATTTTTGCTCGAGTTAAACTCATTTTGCGAATAAGTACTCAAAGTACATATTCTCGAATTAAATTAAACTACATAATTAAATCCAATTCAATATGCATTTAATTCTAATTCGTTTATTTAATTCCAAATTAAATAACACACTTTATTAATGAACTTTTACGACTTAAATTCAAAATTTAATCGTTACGGGTCTCAAAGCCCGATTAACGTCCAACGTCAGTTTAATTAAAGTCCAATGGGCTTTTAATTAATTTCTTGAAGCGTGGACTTTTGGTCAACTCGGGTCAAACCGAATAACCAAAATCCAATCAGGGAGTTACCCCATAAGCCTAGAAATCAATCTTGGCCCATTAGGCCCAATTAAACTTTAAAGGTTCATTAAGTCACATCTGGGCTTTATGGATGCGGTTTTAGGCCCAATTGGATCCAATCCAATTTTCCTTAACCCAAATTTGTACAACAATGCCCAACAGGCCCAATTAGAACATTAAAGCCCAAATCCAATTTTAAGACCCAATTATAATTAAATCACAAAAACCCAATTTCATAATTTAATTATATAAAGTGCAATACACAACCAATTACCCAATTAACATTTCTAAAACATTAATTAACATAACTAATCATGCTTAATTACATCAATTAGTGTCCAACACATTTTAACTAAAATCAAACCCAAACACATGCTCAAAGTCTCGGCCAATGAGGGGATTTTATATCCGATTTGGTTTCAATCCAATTAATCCCACAATCAACATTAAATCAACATCCTAATTGATTCTAACTCATCCAATGAATAAAAATCAAAAAATCACCAAGACTAATTATGACACTATCTCTCTGCAATTAGGGTTTATAATGCCAAATTACAAATCCAATCCAATTGAATCAAATTCAACATTAAATAAACATTCCCTAAAGATTTCCAACACATCTAATGAATCAAAAATCAAAATCACCAAGACATATTGTATGACCTAGCATTCGGCCAACGCCAAATCTGGGGAAAAATTATTCCAAATCAATTTTCTTGAAATTGATCCAATCAAACTTCAATACAACATGTATTAAGCATACTCAAACATCCAATTTATTCAAATCATGCTCAAATACAAGTTACCCAAATTTTAAGCCCTAAATTAATTCATGCTCAAACCTTGCTCTAGATGCCATTGTTGGTTTCTATTAAGGTCCCAATATCAATTATAAGCATGAATAATGTGCGAATACAAATCGAAGAAGTTGCGGAATACTTACATCGATCGGTTGAGCGATGCGGCAAGCAACAAAACTCAAAATTCTGCCATGGACTGGTCACGGCAGTGAGCAGAACTGTCCTCACTATTTTGGCTTTGATTTGGTCATTCGTCAAGCTCCAAGCTTCGTCGAATGGTTCCCGGCTCATGGGTGAGTTTCCATATCACCTTCGCAAGTCTCGTAAGTGTGCTAGCACTTGAGATTTTGCCACAAAATCCACTCTTGCTTCCATTTTTTTTTTGTCACTGCCCAGCAAAACCAGAAAACTTTTTGCCCTTTTGGGCGTGTGAAATTGAGAGAAAGAGAGAAGGAGAGATTGTGTTTGGTTTGGAAAATTTGTGTATTATATACATACATTTGAATTTCAAATGAATTTTATTTGAATTTGGCTTTTAAAGTCAAACCATTAAAGCCTCAACCACTCACATCACTCAATCCATCAAGTTGTCAAGTCACATCACTCAAAGTGACTTATGATTTGACGATTGATGCGACTAGCGATTTGACGTGCCACACTCGAATTCGAAATGCGAATGCGCTCGCAAATAATCTCGGGCTCGGGTTCACTAATTCTAAAATAACGAATTTTCTGTTGCGTTGTAATTAAATGATTACGCCTAGCGAAATCACTATTCACGTCGCTAATGAATTAATTCTAAATTAATTCGTTTCCGCATCGAAATCTAATTTCGTTTAACATATCAAATATATTAATTTTTCGATTAATTCCAAATTAACCGTTATCTCTCTTTAATGGATATTTTACCCTAGATAAAATATCTCCGCTATTAATCCCAGATTAATTTAGAGTGCGAGTTATACGTCATCGGTGACTCTTTGGGAAGCGACCCATGAGATCCCCGGATATGTTAGCAGTAAATTCGGTCGTCGGACTATCCGAACACGTAAGTACCTCGTACTACGTTTATACCGATCTACAAGACAAGGTTGGCCTCTAGCAAAGCGCCATGCCTACCCAATTCTTCGGAAATATCCTTACAGGAATAAAGGATCTGAATCAAGCGTAGTATACAGTAGTATTGCGTATTTCTGTCCAGTATCTGATGATCACGTGTTAGGTCTGGGGCTGGAATTGTGTCTGCCCCGTACGAAGCACATGTCGGATGTCTGGTGACTAGTCTCTATAATCGGATAAACCTGACCTTGTCATTTTATCCCAATAGCTGCAGCATTTAAGAGTGCTAGTACCGTATCCCACGTGACCATCTTCTCCATATGACTGGAGTGACACTTCCGTCTTGACATCACACCCAACACACTACGATTCTCAATATACCCAGTATTGACGTACACAGAACCGGTTAAAGCCCTGGATGACCTCAACCAAAGTATATTGATTGTCGCAAGTATTAGCGGTGCAAGTCTCAAGTTAAGACCAAATACACCTACCCTGATTTCGGACTTCCATAGACACATAGTCATACTACCAATGGAATTTCGAGGAGGTCTTATCCAGAGCGAAGCTGTTTCCCGTACCATCGGTAAAACACAACCTCCTATTACACTTGCATGAGTATCCTATACCCAAATATATGAGAACTATGTCGTTGTGCCCTCACAAACGCGCACAAATGTAATACTAGTCTTTTACGTATTTATCGATGTCCAATCTCGATAATACACTGACTAGGGATATTTAATGATTTATCCTTCGTGGACTGATACTGTCTCATATCATTCTCCGTCCAGGAACAAATCATATGGACCTCTCATCATTTATACATCTAGGTGATCTAATCACAAATGATAAGAGTGCAATCTCTTTTGTCACATAGTTAATTTGTACAACAACACCATGATCTGTACAAATAGTGATGTTATGGGTCATAATTGTCCAAAACCATAGTGGTTTAGGGATTTGTGAATGACGATAGGGGCACTTTGGGAATTGGAATAAATAAATAAATTAAAAAAATGTGAATCGTAACGTGAATAGTAAATTTTTTTTATTTGTTATTTGTTTTGAATTTCAATTCAGCCCAAACTCTTATTAGGGTTTTATAATCTCATTAAACCACTAAATTAAGATCCAAATCTCACATCGGATTCTTAATGGCTAAGATTAAATTAGAATTTATCCCACATCGGATTCTTAATTAATTTTGTTGTCTTTGGAGCACCTATATAAACCCAAAGAATTCTTCACAAATTTTTGCACCAAACCTTTCATATCTTGGGTTTATATAAGTGAGCAACTCTAAAGTTTAAGAGTAAGCCACTGATTTTGAGGATCCTTAAGTCTTATTGACTAGAGGAACCTCAAGTTAAAAGTTTTGAGGTATTTGCCTAGGCTAGCACCAAGGCAAAATACCCGTGCACTCAAGGCGTAGTCTTGCCGTTGAGTTTTGATTTTGGTGTGTGCACCTTTGGAGGCCACACACTTGGGTGGCTCTTTGGAACCTGGAAGAGCTTGTTGAGTTCGAGAAAATCTTATAGATTGGAGGGAGTACTAGAGGAGTCTTCATTTCAAGTAAGTCATTTTCTTTCTTTATTTTAAATTAGAGTTCTTATGATAGTTAGCATGTTTAAGTTTATGTTCTTTGCATGTTTTATGAGTTTTTATGCTTAGAATATATAGTAACATACCTAGTATTGTAGAATAATAAAAAAAATGGGTCTGGGCAAAGGGATAGCGGCATCATAATTTGATTTATTAAAGTTTTCGTTGCGCACTCGCGGTCGCTTCCCAATAGTGGTGTCAGCGCGCCATTTTTATTTTGATTAGTTCTCTCTCATTTGAACTCGAAATTGGGTGTATAAAAGCTCATTGGAAAGCTAACACCCTTAACTTAATTTTAGGCACAAGTTTTGCATGATTTGGTTAAGATTTGAATTGTGAAATTGCATAAAACTTCACGCATCTGTAAAACAATGTGAATAGTAAATTTATTTGATTAAAATAAAATGCAATATCATAATTAAATATTATTCAAAGTTATTTAATGCCTAAAATAATTCCAACATATTAAAAATCATATGCTTGATGATTCTATGTATGATTAGAATTGGTATGATTATTTTAGAGTGAAAACATCTAGAGACTTTCTAAGGAAATAGAGAGTGTATTGCCTATCCCTTAGCTAAGTAATTATTTCGTGATGAACTTAGAGATTTATTACATTTAAGGCTAATAAATATAAATCATTTGTTTATAATAAAGACATTATAAAAGATACAAGTGGGGTGGGACCAAGGCGTTAATAAAACTTTCCAAACTAAAGTTAATTTAACCAAAGGTATTA
This sequence comes from Zanthoxylum bungeanum, assembly GCA_019454045.1. NCBI lineage: Eukaryota > Viridiplantae > Streptophyta > Magnoliopsida > Sapindales > Rutaceae > Zanthoxylum > Zanthoxylum bungeanum. The sequence continues at coordinate 72,664 of SKCR01017761.1, forward strand.
CTAGAGTTAGATAATGATTTGGTGTATTCCTTCACTCAATAGCTTTTTATAGCCAAAATGAAAAGCTGTGAAAACATCTAGATAATCATTTACTCAAAGCTTACCTTAAATCATATTTAAACTGTTGGACTAATTTGGAGGATCTACTGTTTATTCCTGTCACCAAGGCAATAAGAGCCAAAGTGGTAAGGGTATTTAAGAGAGTTCGCTCCACCCTCCCTCTGGGGAATTTTCAATGGATGAATCCATTTGACTGTTATTCACTTAAACTTGCTAAAATCCTCAATAATAATTTAGGTCTAAAATTATTTGACTGTGTAAAGTATAGACCCAAAGGGCTCAAACCGTATTGGCAGGACTAGGCTTTACCAGACTGACCAATACCAATTTGTCCCTAAATTGTAATATTGACAATGGTTTGACTTTTCTGAGTCATAAAACGCAGCGACCCTTAGGCGTGGTCTTATAACTTAGTGGCAAGGATTGGGTGTCCACGAGGACTAGCATAAGTTATGGGATGTTTGATTGCCCAACCCAATGATCAAGGAATTGTGATTTATATCATAAATTGGTTGGGAACCTACCTAATTATCGTATTTTATAACGACCGACCCTAGTCGGAGTTATGAAATGATGATAATGGGATCCTTGCCCACAAGAAATCCATCATATTGGGGTTGATGCGATTTGCTTAAAATTTAAAACAATTGAGTGGGAGAAACTTCATAATATTAAAAGCCCATGTTATTATGAAACATTAATGAAAACATATTCCTAATTTTAACATTTTCTCTTAACATATGGGTTAGAATATTTCAAAAACATTCAAATGGAAAACAGAATATCACTTCGTTCCATCCTTGATGAGCATAAGCTCAAAGGGGACAACTACAATAATTGGTATAGAAACCTTAAAATTGTCTTACGACAAATTGTCTTACGACAAGAAAATATTTTCTATGTTCTTAAAAGACCATTTTCCCCTGAACCCGCAGAAGATGCTGACCAAAATACATTTGATGCTTGGAAGAAACACGTCGATGATGATGAGCAAGCAGTTTACATAATGTTTGGCTCTATGTCAGACGAACTTCAGAAAGTTCACGAAGATATGGATGCTCAAACCATCATCTTTCACTTGAAGGAGTTGTATGCAACTTCCGTTCATACCGTGAGAAGTGTCATGTGCCTTACTCCAAACAAGGTATAAGGAAAGATCTGTTAGTGGACATGTGCTTATGATGATTGGCCACATTGAAAAATTGGCTAACCACGGGTTCATCATGGATCATGAGATAGGTCATGATCTAATTCTTCAGTCCTTACCAAAAGACTTCTCTAACTTTATTATGCAGTTTCATCTATCTAATAAATAAGCTATTTTAGAAGAATTGCACAATCTGATAAAGCAAGCAGAAAAGGAGTTGAAACTGGAGCTTAAAACCTCCGTCATGCTTACGGGTACAGACCTGAAGCCACGAGGCCCAAAGAAAAATAAGGGCAAGGCCAAGGATCCAGATCACCTAAAGCCTAATGGTAAGGTGAAGAAGAAAAAAGGAAAGGAGAAATGTTTCTTTTATGGAAAGAATGGTCATTGGAAGAAAGACTGTAGATCCTTGAAAGCCAATGAAGCTAAGGAAGCCCAAGAGGCCAAGAAGCCCAATGCTTTAGGTATGTTGTATATGATTGAACTATATTCTCAAAAACTCTGAACCTTCTACTTGGGTGCTTGACACCGGTTGTGGGACTCGCTTGTGTAACAATGTGCAGGGCCTGAGAAACAGTAGGAGACTCCGTCATGGGGAGGTTGACTTACGCATGGGTAATGGAGCAAAACTGGCTGCATTGTGCGTGGGGACTTATTAATTAGTTTTTCCGAATGGTTTAGTTTTAAACTTAGAAGATTGTGTTTATGTACCTTCTCTAGTAAAGAACATCATTTCAATTTCTTCTTTATGTAATAAAGGCTTTTCATGCCTAATAAGTTGTAATGAATGTTCTATTATTTTCAATGAAATAAAATATGGAAATGGTATTTTGAATAATGGTATCTATGTCTTACAAACTAACAAAGAATGTTCAACCTCTAATATATACAACGTTAACTCGAATAATCTCAATGAATCACTTCTATGGCATAGTCGCTTAGGTCATATCAATGAAACAAGGATGGGTATTTCAGACCCTTCAAATATGAACCTTATGGAACTTGTGAGTCTTGTTTACTTGGTAAAATGACCAAATTACCCTTCAAAGGTAAAGGACAGCGTGCAACGGAGACATTAGAACTCATACACTCTGATGTATACGGACCAATGTCAGTCACCACTAGAGGTGGATTCTCTTACTTCATTACATTTATCGATGATCACTCATGATATGGGTATGTGTACCTTATGCGGTATAAATCTGAAGCCTTTGAGAAAATCAAAGTCTTCAAAGCTGAAGTAGAAAACCAGCTTAATAAAAGTATTAAGTCACTAAGGTTTGACCGAGGTGGTGAATACTTAAGCAGCGAATTTCAAGATTACTTGAGATAAAATGGCATTGTTTCCCAGTGGACTCCTCCGGAACTCTATAGCATAATGGGGTCTCCGAAAGGAGAACTCAGATATTATTAAATATGGTCCGATCAATGATGTCAGTCAAAGATCTACCTCTTTCATTTTGGGGTCTTGCTTTAGAAACTGCAACACTACTACTAAACCAAGTTCCTTCCAAGACTGTTGGGCAAACACCATATCAGTTATGGTCTAGGAAACGTCCTAGTCTTAGTTATCTAAGAGTTTGGGGATGTGACGTATATGTTAAGCTCACACAAACTAACAAATTGGATGATAGGGTAGTTAAATGTAAATTTATAGGATATGCCTTGAACTCAAAAGCATACGTGTTCTACGTCCCAAATGAATAAAGAACATTTCTCTCACAAAATGCTAAATTTCTAGAGAATGAATTCCTTCTCAAGAAACATAGTGGGAGTAGACTTGACCTCGATGAGGTACGAGAAGAACAAACAAACATAAAACTAAACCCCAAGCCCCTCAAAATGGCAGCGACGGAACAACCATAAGGTTATGAACTTAGAAGGTCTTGTAGGGAAAAACTTGAGCCTGAAAGATATGGTTTCCATATTGATGAGGAACATGATCAGGTTATTGATAATGACGATCCCACCAGTTATGACGAAGTAATGTGTGACATTGATTCAGTCAAGTGGCTTGAGGCTATGAAATCTGAAATAGACTCTATGTATCAGAATCAAGTCTGTGACTTGGTGGATGCACCTGAAGGGATAAAACCCATAGGCTACAAGTGGATTTACAAGCGTAAAACTGATGTAGAAGGCAACATCCAAACCTATAAGGCTAGGTTGGTGGCGAAAGTTTATAGACAAATCCAATGAATTGACTATGACGAAACCTTCTTGCATGTTGCAATGATAAAGTCCATTCAAATTTTACTGGAACTAGCTGCACACTTTGATTATGAGATTTGGCAGATGGATGTCAAAACAACCTTCCTTAATGGGAACCTCGTAGAGAAAGTCTATATGACAAAACCTGGGAGGTTTGTATCTAAGGATGATCATAATAAAGTATGCAAGCTTAAACGATCCATTTATGTACTCAAGCAAGCCTCCATAAGTTGGAATATACGATTTGATAAGACAATCAAAGAATTTGACTTCATCAAAAATATAGACGAGCCTTGTGTTTACAGGAAAAGTAGTGGGAGTGCTGTTTTATTTCTTGTATTATATGTCGATGACATATTAATCATCGGGAATGATATTCCCATGATGCAAGCCACCAAGCAATGGTTATCTCAAAAATTCTCCATGAACGATTTGGGAGAAGCAGCCTACATCCTCGGCATTAAGATCTACCGTAATACATCTAAGAGGTTATTAGGACTTTCTCAATCTACATACATAGATAAAGTTTTGAAAAGATTCAAAATGGAAGATTTCAAAAGAGGTAATTTACCTACTTGTCATAGAATCAAATTATCTAAGGAGCAATGTCCACATACTCCTTCAGATAGAGAGCGTATGAGTAGGATCCCTTATGCTTCAGCAATAGGATCGATCATGTACGTCATGCTATGTACAATAGCTGATGTCTCTTATGCTCTTAGCATAACGAGTAGGTATCAGACAAATCCTGGTGAGAAACACTAGGCAGCTGTCAAAACAATCCTCAAACATCTGAGAAGAACTAATGATGTGTTCTTGATATACGGAGATTGTTCTGAGATAAAAGTCATTGGTTATTGTGATGCGAGCTTTCAGACTGATATGGATGACAGCTGATCGCAAATAGGATATCTGTTTACTTTGAATGGCGGTGCTGTCAGTTGGAAAAGCTCAAAGCAGTCAACTACAGCGGACTCCACCACTGAAGCCGAGTATATTGCAGCATCTGAGGCAGCTAAAGAAGCAGTCTGGATAAAGAAGTTCATCACGGAGCTGGAAGTGCTTCCCGTAATAAAAAATGACATCATGATGTACTGTGACAACACGGGCGCCATTGCTCAATCAAAAGAACCAATGTCCCACCAGAAATCCAAGCATGTACTCAGGCGATTTCATCTCATCAGGGAGATTGTTGAGAGAAAAGAAGTTATTATAGAGAAAATACCCACAGAAGATAATCTTGCAGATTCTCTTACTAAAGGGCTGACTCAACAAAAGCATGATAGGCACACCCGAGAGTATGATGTCCAGATTCATACTAGTTGGCTATAGTGCAAGTGGGAGATTGTTAGAGATATGTCATATACCCAACTTGTGGATGGCCTATATGTACATGTATTTGTAATATTTTCATTACTTAATAAAATGGAAATCTTTATTATACATGTCTTACATAACTTATATGAATCATCAAACACTGTAATAAAGCCCTTAGAGTAATAAGATGATGGCTTCCATGCCTTATGAGAATCATTACTCTCAAACGTTCCTAGTCATAGTTTTTTGAATAATCTGGGCGTTCACAAAGCGAAGAGACTAGCATGATGATATGATCCACCCTTAAGTGGGGTAGCCGATCTTATAGGATACTAGCGGAGATCCGTCCGCTTGGTGTATCACATGGATGCATGAGTTTCTCGTGTCTATCGAACTGACCGCCGAAAGTTTTCACATGGAGTGTTTATCCCATGTGTCTGTGAGAACTTTCATGTATCGATTGTATGACTAGTCCTTAGACTTGAGGTCTTTACAATCTTATAAGTGGATCAAATAACTTTGACATTCTCCTACCCCGGTTCAAAAAATCCGATCATAAGGGTATGATTGGGTCATTTGTTGAAACACATGAAGTTTGTAAAGATACAACAGAGAATCGCCACTCTCTCGGATAATATTTTCTTATAAGAGTAGTATTCCTGTTCGCGGGTTGATATGTGTGATCAGTGTTTGAGACTGTGGGCGTAGTGGAAGAATCATATGAGATTCTTGGGTTAGGACGATTCATAACAATATTAACATCATACCTTTGACTATATGAGTAGACATTTTCCATACCCTAGGTCAAACGGTGGGGATATAGTGAGGCGATGGACCGTATCATATGTAAATCACATACAGAATGGGTATATATCTTTCCTTCTCATTTGGGGGCCTTGGCATGTTGCTAGATGTCAACCTTGGTCATTGAAATCGAACGACCATCTGATCGGAGGATAATTTATGTTTGATTAAATTATCACGATTCATTTCATGTCCAACTTTAAGGGAACCCAAAAAGTCACACACAACAAAGTCGAAATCAATGGTTAACAGTGCACAGTACAAGTTTAACAGCATATATGATTATTGTAGGAATTTTTCATAAATGGTTCAATGTGTTTAATTATTGAACAGATCATTTATGAGGTTCTATAATGGCTTAGGGATTGGTGAATGACGATAGGGGCACTTTGGGAATTGGAATAAATAAAAAATTAAAAAAATATGAATAATAATGTGAATAGTAATGTGAATAGTAATTTGTTTTTTTTTATTGTTATTGTTTTGAATTCCAATTCGGCCCAAACTCTTATTAGGGTTTTATATTCTCATTAAACCACTAAATTAAGATCCAATGGCTAAGATTAAATTAGCATTTATCCCACATCGGATTCTTAATTAATTTTGTTGTCTTTGGAGCACCTATATAAACCCAAAGAATTCTACACAAATTTTTGCACCAAACCTTTCATATCTTGGGTTTATATAAGTGAGCAACTCTAAAGTTTAAGAATAAGCCACTGATTTTGAGGATCCTTAAGTATAATTAAATAGAGGAACCTTGAGTTAAAAGTTTTGAGGTATTTTCCTAGGCTAGAACCAAGGGCAAAATACCCAAGCACTCAAGGCGTAGTCTTGCCGTTGAGTTTTGGCTTTGGTGTGTGCACCTTTGGAGGCCACACACTTGGGTGGCTCTTTGGAACATGGAAGAGCTTGCTGAGTTCGAGAAAAGCTTGTAGATTGGAGGGAGGACTGGAGGAGTCTTCAATTCAAGTAAGTCATTTTCTTTCTTTATTTTTAATTAGAGTTCTTATGATAGTTAGTGTTTAAGTTTATATTCTTTGCATGTTTATGAGTTTTTATGCTTAGAATATATAGTAACAAGCCTAGGCTTGTAGAATAATCAAAACAAATGGGTCTTAGGAAAAGGGATAGCGGCATCATAATTTTATTTATTAAATTTTCCGCTGCGTACTCGCGGCCGCTTTTCATTAGTGGTATCAGCGCGCCATTTGTGTTTTGATTAGTTCTCTCTCATTTGAACTTGAAATTGGTTGTGTAAAAGCTCGTTGGAAAGCTAACACCCTGAAATTAATTTTAGGCATAAGTTTTGCAAGATTTGGTTAAGATTTGAATTGTGAAATTGCATTTAAAGTTCACGCATCTGTAAAAAAAAGTGAATAGTAAATTTATTTGATTAAAATAAAATGCAATATCATAATTAAATATTAATCAAAGTTATTTAATGCCTAAAATAATTCCAACATATTAAAACTCATATGCTTGATGATTCTATGTATGATTAGAATTGGCATGATTATTTTAGGGTGCAAACATCTAGATACTTTGTAAGGAAATAAAGAGTGTATTGCCTATCCCTTAGCTAAGTAATTATTCCGTGATGAACTTAGAGATTTATTACATTTAAGGCTAATAAATATAAATCACTTGTTTGTAATAAAGACATTATAAAAGATACAAGTGGGGTGAGACCAAGGCATTAATAAAACTTTCCAAACTAAAGTTAATTTAACCAAAAGTATTACTAGAGTTAGATAATGATTTGGTGTCTTCCTTCACTCACTACCTTTTTATAGCCAAAAGGAAAAGCTGTGAAGACATCTAGATAATCATTTACTCAATGCTAACCTTAAAGCATATTTAAAGTGTTGGACTAATTTGGAGGATCTACTGTTTATTCCTGTCACCAAGTTAATAAGAGCCTAAGAGGTAAGGGTATTTAAGAGAGTTCGCTCCACCCTCCCTCTGGGGAATTTTCAATCGAGGAATCCATTTGACAGTTATTCACTTAAACTTGCTAAAATCCTCAATAATAATTTAAGTCTAAAGTTTGCCTCCCATTGTAAAGTATAGACCCAAAGGGCTTAAACCGTATTGGCAAGACTAGGCTTTACCAGACAGACCAATACCAATTTGTCCCTAAATCATACTATTGACAATGGTTCGACTTTTCTAAGTCATAAGACGCAGCGACCCTTAGGCATGGTCTTATAACTTAGTGGAAAAGATTGAGTGTCTACGAGGACTAGCATAAGTTATGGCATGCTTGATTGCCCAACCCAAAGATAAGGAATTGTGATTTATATCATAAATTGGTTGGGAACCAACCTAATTATCGTATTTTATAACGACCGGCCCTAGTCGGAGTTATGAAATGATGATAATGGGATCCTTGCCCACAAGAAATCCATCATATTGGGGTTGATGCGATTTGCTTAAAATTTTAATACAATTGAGTGGGAGCAACTTCTTAATATTAAAAGCCCATTTTATTATACAACATTAATGAAAACATATTCTAAATTTTACCATTCTCTCTTAACAGGTGGGTTAAAATATTTCACAAACATTCAAATGGAAAACAGAATATCAATGCGTTCCATCATTGATGAGTATAAGCTCAAATGGGACAACTACAATGACTGGTTTAGAAACCTTAAAATTATCTTACGACAAGAAAAGATTTTCTATGTTCTTGAAAGACCATTTCCCCCTGAACCCGCAGAAGATGCTGACCAAAATACATTTGATGCTTGGAATAAACACGTCGATGATGATGAGCAAGCAGTTTACATAATGTTTGGCTCTATGTCGGACGAACTTCTGAAAGCTCACGAAGATATGGATGCTCAAACCATCATCTTTCACTTGAAGGAGTTGTATGTAACTTTCGTTCATACCGTGAGATTCCAAGTGTCATGTGCCTTATTCCAAACAAGGTATAAGGAATGATTTGTTAGTGGACATGTACTTAAGATTATTGGCAACATTGAAAAATTGGCCAACCTCGGGTTCATCATGGATCATGAGATAGGTCACGATCTAATTCTTCAGTCTTTACCAAAAGACTTCTCTAACTTTATTATGCAGTTTCATCTGTTTAATAAAGAAGCTACTTTAGCATAATTGCACAATCTGATAAAGTAAGAAGAGAAGGACTTGAAACCGGAGCTTAAAACCTCTGTCATGCTTACGGGTACGGACCTGAAGCCACGAGGCCCAAAGAAAAATAAGGGCAAGGCCAAGGATCCAGATCACCTAAAGCCTAATGGTAAGGTGAAGAAGAAAAAAGGAAAGGAGAAATGTTTCTTTTATGGAAAGAATGGTCATTGGAAGAAAGACTGCAGATCCTTGAAAGCCAATGAAGCTAAGGAAGCCCAAGAGGCCAAGAAGCCCAATGCTTCAGGTATGTTGTATATGATTGAACTATATTCTCAAAAACTCTGAACCTTCTACTTGGGTGCTTGACACCGGTTGTGGGACTCGCTTGTGTAACAATGTGCAGGGCCTGAGAAACAGTAGGAGACATTAGAACTCATACATTCTGATGTATGCGGACCAATGCTAGTCACCGCTAGAGGTGGATTCTCTTACTTCATTACCTTTATCGATGATCACTCGCGATATGGGTATGTGTACCTTATGATGTACAAATCTGAAGACTTTGAGAAATTCAAAGTCTTTAAAGCTGAAGTAGAAAAATAGCTTAATAAAAGTATTAAGTCACTAAGGTCTGACCGAGGTGGTGAATACTTAAGCGACGAATTTCAAGATTACTTGAGAGAAAATGGCATTGTTTCCCAGTGGACTCCTCCGGGAACTCCACAGCATAATGGGGTCTCCGAAAGGAGAAATCAGACATTTTTAGATATGGTTCGATCAATGATGCCAGACATGGATCTACCTTTTTCCTTTTGGGACTTGCTTTAGAAACTGCAACACTACTACTAAACCAAGTTCCTTCCAAGACTGTTAGTCAAACACCATATGAGTTATGGTATGGGAAACGTCCTAGTCTTAGTTATCTAAGAGTTTGGGGATGTGACGCATATGTTAAGCTCACACAAACTAACAAATTGGATGATAGGGCAGTTAAATGTAAGTTTGTAGGATATGCCTTGAACTCAAGATCATACGTGTTCTACGTCCTAAATGAACAAAGAACATTTGTCTCACGAAATGCTAAATTTCTAGAGAATGAATTCCTTCTCAAGAAACATAGTGGGAATAGACTTGACCTCGATGAGGTACGAGAAGAAAAAAATAACATAGATCTAAATCCCAGGCCCCTCAAAAGGGCATCGACAAAACAACCACAAGGTTATCAACTTAGAAGGTCTGGTAGGGAAAGACATGAGCCTGAAAGATATGGTTTCAATATTTATGAGGAACATGATCAGGTCATTGATAACGACGATCCCACCAGTTATGACGAAGCAATGCGTGACATTGATTCAGTCAAGTGGCTTGAGGCTATGAAATCCGAAATAGACTCTATGTATCAGAATCAAGTCTAGGACTTGGTGGATGCACCTCAAGGGATAAAATCCATAGGCTGTAAGTGGATTTACAAGCGTAAAATTGATACAGAAGGCAACATCCAAACTTATAAGGCTAGGTTGGTGGCGAAAGGTTATAGACAAATCCAAGGAATTGACTATGACGAAACCTTCTCGCCTGTTGCAATGATAAAGTCCATTCGAATTTTACTGGCACTAGCTACACACTTTGATTATGAGATTTGGCAGATGGATGTCAAAACAGCCTTCCTTAATGGGAACCTCATAGAGGAAGTCTATTTGACACAACCTGAGGGGTTTGCCTCTAAGGATGATCATAATAAAGTATGCAAGCTTAAACGATCCATTTATGGACTCAAGCAAGCCTCCAGAAGTTTGAATATACGATTTGATGAGACGATCAAAGAATTTGACTTCATCAAAAATGTAGACGAGCCTTGTGTTTACAGGAAAAGTAGTGGGAGTGCTGTTGTATTTCTTGTATTATATATCGATGACATATTAATCACTGGGAATGATATTCCCATGATGCAAGCCACCAAGCAATGGTTATCTTAGAATTTCTCCTTGAAATATTTGGGAGAAGCAGACAACATCCTCGGCATTAAGATCTACCGTAATAGATCTAAGAGGTTGTTAGGACTTTCTCAATCTATATACATAGATAAAGTTTTGAAAAGATTCAAAATGGAAGATTCCAAAAGAGGTAATTTACCTACTTGTCATGGAATCAAATTATCTAATGAGCAATGTCCAAATATTGTTGGACAATTATGACCTATAGCATCACTATTTGTACAGAACATTGTGTTGTTGTACAAATTAACTATGTGACAAAGTAAATTGCTCTTTTATCATTTGTAATTGGATTATCAGGATATATAAATGATAAAAGTCCATATGATTAGTTCCGGATTAATAAGATATGAGACAGTATTAATCCACTAAGGTTTAATCATTAAAACATCCCTAGTCATAGTATTATCGAGATTGGACATCGATAATGCAGAATAGACTAGTATTGCACTTGTGCGTGTTATGGGAGCATAACAGCATAGTTCTCATATATTTGGGTATTGGATACTCATGCAAGTGTAATATGAGGTTGTGTTTACCGATGGTACGGAAACAACTTCGCTCTGGATAAACCCCTCGGAATTCCATTGGTAGTATGACTATGTGTCTATGGAAGTCCGAATCAGGGTAGGTGTATTTGATCTTAACCTGAGACTTACATCGCTAATACTTGCGACAATCAATATACTTTGGTTTTGGTCGTCCAAGGCTTTAACAGGTTCTGTGTACGCCTCTTCTGGGTATATTGAGAATCGTAGTGTATTGGGTGTGATGTCAAGATGGAAGTATCACTCTAGTCATATGGAGATGATGTTCACGTAGGATACGGAACTGGTGCTCTTATATGTTGTAGCTATCGGAATATTATGACTAGGTCATGTTTATCCGATTATAGAGACTAGTTACCAGAGATCCGATATGTGCTTCGTACGGGGCAGACACAATACGCAATACTACGTATAGTACGCCTGATATAGATTACATATTCCTTTAAGAATATTTCTGGAGAATTGGGTAGGCACCGTGCTTTGCTAGAAGCCAACCATGTCTTGTAAATCGGTAAAAACGTTGTACTAGGTACGTACGTTTTCTGATAGTCCGACGACCGGATTTACTGCCAACATATCCGGGGATCTCATGGGTCGTTTCCCAAAGATTCACCGTCAGACATAATTAATCTGGGATTAATTATATGAGAGAGAAAATTAATCTAGGATTAATTACGGAGATATTTTATCTGGGATAAAATATTATTTAAAGAGAGAGAACTATTAATTTGGAATTAATCGATAAAATAATATATTCGATATATTAAACGAAATTGGATTTCGACACGGAATAAAAATTAGATTTTAATTCGGGCGAACGAGTTAATTTAGAATTAATTTGCTAGCGATGTGAATAGTAATTTTGCTAGGCATTATTATTTAATTAAATTTGATTTAATTACGTCGCAACAGAAAATTCGTTAATTCGGAATTAGCGAACCCGAGCCCGGGAGTGTTTGCGGGCCCACTCGCATTTCGAATCAAGTGGGGCCCACAAGTCACATCACGCGTCTCATCATTAGTCATTCTTGTGATGGAAGTCATATCAACTTTGAGTGATGTGATGCTTGTCACTTTTGTGATTGATGGAAATGGTTGAAGACTTAAAGTCTTGTACCAAATTTTGAATTTGAGAATTGGTTTTAGTTTTTTGAAAACAAACCAACACAACATCATCTCTCTTCTCTCCCTACCTCACGGCTTTGAGCCATTTCTCTCCCAAATATTTTTCCTTTTGCCGTGAGCAACACAAGGATGAATATGAAGAATTGTTGCAATTTTTCAAGAGTGGTAGCACACCAAAGGAGTCTTACAAAGGTGATAGGGAAACCCATTCACGAGCATGGAATCCACACTCAAAGCTTGGAGCTTGAAGACAATACATGGAGCATAAAATGGAGCTTGACCGAGAGCTTCAATGGAGCTAGAAAATTTTTGTGTTTCATCGCATCGCAAATCCGATCAAAGTGAGTATTTCCGCAACTTTACGTTGTTGTATTCGCACTTTTCATAGCTTAAATTGATCTTGGTTTGACCTAGAAAACCCAACAATGGTATCAAGAGCCTTGTTTAAGCATGAAATTGATTTTGGATAAAATTTATTTGAGCATGATTTGATTAAATTGTTTGATTGAGTATGCTTGAATGATGATAACTTAGAGTTATGCATGATCAATTTGATGAAAATTGAATTGGATTAATTTTCCCCCAAAAATTGGGCTTGGCCGAAAGTTACATGCCTTAATTAGTCATGGTAATTTTTGTTCTTTTGATCATTGGATGAGTTGAAAGACTTGGGAAATGTTGATTTGAGATTCAATTGGATTGAAATCGGAATTGGACATTAAATCCCCAAATTGACGTGACCTATATAGCATGGAAATGAATTGATTTTTTTATTCAATAATGTTGGACATGTGTTGATGATAATAAGCATGATTAATTATGTAAATTAGTTTTTTGGAAATGTTAATTTGACTAATTAATTATGGCTAATACACTTTAAATAATTTAATTGTGATATTTGGAATATTGTGATTAAATTGGTTGGGCTAAATTTGGAATTGGGCTAATAAAGTTGTATTTGGGCTTAATGGGCTTGGTTGGGCCAAGTTTGGTTTAGGTTAATTGGTTGGATCCAATTGGGCCCAAAACCATATCCATAAAGTCCAAATATAATATAATGGACCTTTAAAATTGTAATTGGGCCTAAATTGATTTTTGGCAAAGGGTGATTCATTATTGAGCTTTGGTTGCCAAAGTCCATGCCATATAAATTAATTGAAAGCCCATTGGACTTTAATTAAATTGACATTGGATGTTAATTGGGCTTGGAGACCCGTAATGATTAGATTTAGAATCTAAGTCGCAAAAGGCTCATTAATAAAGTGTAATTATTTAATTTGTAATTAAATAAAGAATTAGTATTAAATACAAATTAAATTGGATTTAATATTGTAGTTTGATATAATTCAAGAATTCGTACTTTGAGTACTTATCCTTAAAACGAGTTTGACTCGCGCAAATCAAATCGTTGTTTGAACATTGGATGGTCATTAATTTCAGATTAATTAAATGGATTAGATTGATTGATAACATGTTTTGTGTGAATACATGGATGTGATGTATGAATAATGTGTATCGGATGGATATTAGATGGGTGAGGGCGATTTTGGAAATTGTTGTAATAAATTTAGAATTTATTAAATTGGACCTGCGTGTCCAGCCTATTACCTCTTGACTCTTTGTATTTCTCTTCTCACTTATTCCCCTCAATGTAAATGAGGTTTCTTTAGAAGTGTTATGTAATTGGGTAGAAGTAAGATTTGTGCTAGCGGGAGAGAGGAAAATGAGAGATTTGTTCTAGGAACAAAATGTTTTATATATCCATCTGCATATCATTATTAATTTATTACGCGCCTTATTATGTTTTTTAGAATGCATGTTTAAGGGTGTATGATGAGACCTTAACAAAGATAATTAATTGGTTGCCAATTACATGAAAAACCCTCAACAAATATTAAGCGTTTTTCCTTTCATTGAGTGATTCATTCTCACGATCCAAGATTGGCACTGGCTTGTTGGCCAAAGTCAAGACCTTTGTCCATCGCGGATGTGTTTGAATCATGAAGGCTTTGTTCCATATCGCATGTCTTGTCCAAGTTGTGATTTGTTGGCCAAAGTCAAGATCACTTCTTGTCCATCGACATCGATTACAAAGCTTTCCAAGGTCAATGGGTCCCGCTTAACTGGAATCATTAAGTTTGTTGTGCCAAAGCCAAGGCTTAATTGATTCAGAGGAAAAAAGGTTAGGGAATATATCGGATATATTGGCATATATTAGATATATGTTTCGGATTTTGATGTCCACCTACTGGATTTAGGAATTGGATGAGATTCAATTGATCTTAGAGATCTTCCTGGTTAAATATCATACAATGTGTTGGCTAAAGTAAAGGTTGTGCGTTATTTAACGGGATCCTAGCCCACTAGGAAATAAGGTTTCCCGAGTACTCAACAGAGGGTTAGAGGCTCGCCGAAAAATAGTGGGAGGCAAGTATTAAATTTGTAATTTCGTTTAGATACTTGCCAATACGCGCTCATTTCAATTTTTGTCATTACTTAAATATATATTAGTTGGACTAATATTTAATCGTTGTTTTAAATAAACAGTTGGACTGTATTCAAACTACTTCAATTATAGTTGATTATATAATTGGATTATAGTAATCAATATATTTGAATTTAAATAATCAAATTATAGTTGATTATATAGTTATACTATAGTAATCATTATATTCAATAGTACCCGAAATCGTTGATTGGATAGTTGGACTATTGAAATCAAGATAACTGAAAGATTGGTGTTTAAAACATAATCCTGGGAGAAAATGTCATTAAAACGGCTTTAATTTTCAATTGGGAATAAAACCTCAGGATAGTCCTGGGAACTAAGAAGTTACTCTATTTGATAGAGAAACCTCTTGGGCCTAAGCCCGGAGTTGAGCAAATAGTGGAGCATGAGTTTTGGAAGACTCATTGTGATGATAACTTTAGTGCTCAATCCTTTATGCTAGATGCAATGACACTTTAATTCCGTCGTCAGAATTAAGGATTAGATCCTTGTACCATGATGATGAAATTAAAGATCTTCATAGATTTATTCTTAGATCTTAGAAGTATAAATTGCAAAATAAGCTCTTTCGCTCGTGTATGTCAGAGGGTACATCTATCGAGCACTAGGTGTCAAAGATGATTGCTGACATCGATCAGCTAGGTTAGTTGGGCATTACCTACGTGGCTGAGACTACCAAAGGTTTGATCTTATAGTCTCTAACCGAAAGCTGGGGCAAGTTCATAATGAACCAAGAGTAAACTCTTGGAGAGTTGAAGGCTATGCTCAATGAGGCAAAGCCATAACTTCTAAAAAAGGGCAAAGGAAAAATCATCACAGTCTTCTGGAAGATAAAGGACATATCCCAAGATATCTGCCTAAACTATGGCAAACGGGGTCACTAGATGCGTGACTGCCATATGGACAAGGCAGACATGAAGGAAGTGAAGACGGGGCAAGGCTCCGACTTCAAGTATGTTTATCATAAACATGTTCGCTATTAGTTTCAAAATTGGATTTTTGATACTAGATGTGGTACATAAGATATGTACTGATGTGCGGAATCTGCTGATTAGCAGGATACTGACTTCAGTTGAGATTGATCTGCGAATCAGAAACGGGATGAGAGTCATTGTTTTAATCGTAGAAACCTAAGTTTAGGAACTACCCTTCGGGTGTGTACTTAAATTAGGAAACTGTTATAATGTACCTAGTTTGACTAGAAACATTATCTCTATATCATAGTATAACTCGTTACGGGTATACCTTTATATTCTAGAACACTAAAGTGTTTTATTTCATAAAGATGATATTGAGATAAACACATTAGATGTGAATAACAGTATTTATATTTTGAATATAAATGAATCTCAAACGTATGACATGACAAATAAATAGCTCAAACTGAATTAATTTTATGAGACTTATTTGTGGCATTGTTGCCTGGGACACATTAAACAAGACTCGTATATCCACACTTTTGAAGAGTGGGTACTAGGACAGATTTGATTCTATTCAAATGATGTCTACGAATCTAGTTTATTAGGCAAAGTGCCTAAAACACCTTTTTACTTGGTAAAAGTGCAAGTGCCACCGATCTGTTAGCCCTCATTCATAGTGACGTAAGTGGGCCCATATCTAGCTAGACTAGAGGTGGATATGAACACTTCGTAACCTTTACGGATGTGGCATCGCGTTATGGTTATGTGTTTCTTTTGAAACACGAATCGAAAACTTTTGATAAAATCAAAGAGTTTCGACACGAAGTAGACAGAAAGATCGGTTAAAGTATTAAACATCACGATTAGACTGTGATGGAAAATACTTAAGCAATAAGTTTCTTGATTACCTAAAAGAATATAGTATTCTTTCACAGTAGACTCCTCCCGGAACACCTCAATTGGACGGTGTGTCTAAACGGAGAAACCGAATTTTGTTGGACATGATAAGGTTAATGATGAGTCGCTCTGAGCTACCATTTTCCTTCTAGGGCTACGCATTAAACAGTGCAGTACTTATTTTGAATAAGGTTCCATAAAAATCTGTTAGACAGACTTCATATTAGATATGAACAGGAAAGAAACTGGGTTTTCTCATTCCTGAAGATTTGGGAATGCTGGGCATATGTTTGGATGATACCAAACTAGAACCCAAATTGGATAAGTGCCTATTTGTAGGTTATCCTAGGGAAACCAAAGTATAGTACTTATACAACTCATAAGAGAACAATTTAATTGTTGCTCGCCATGCGGTTTTCCTAATAGGAATACCTATATGCAGTGGTAAGTGGGAGGAAATTAAAACTCAATGAAAATCGGAGTAATACTGTTCCGGGCACTGAGTTCTTAATGGAACATAAACAGTTCATCAGGGATGAAACTGTTCCAATAATCTTTGAATACACAAGAATCGCGCAAGTCGGAGAGAGTCAAAAAACAACCTGGGAGGTTTGGGTTTTTGATCTAACTGTAGGCATTGTATTTTTACACATTAGCCCAATGATGAGTCTCGTATGGAGGCAACTACTTCTTTAGTCATGAAAGTCGCGGGAAACGGACGTTGGAAGGGTAAAGTTGGAAAATAGAATTTTTGATGGATTTAATCTCGTTGTTTTCGCTTCGGTTGCTTGTTTTACCTCCGTTTCTAAGCTCACTTAGGCCCAAAACTCCCATAGACCACATACCTAACCCAAACCAAGCCCAAATACCCAAGTCAACCCAAGTCAAACCAAGTCAAACCAAACCTATGCCCATTGGACATGATTCACGCCCATTGCCCTTTATTTAGGTAATTGCACATTAATCACATGTTTAAATCTTGTTAAATCCTTACCTAAATAAAACAAATCAAATAAAATCATTGACAAATCAAATCCAATCACAAATCCTAATTAGGAGATGCATTCCTTATTAGAAATCAATTAGGAGATTCCTTCCTAATCTAATTAGGAAGTCTTCTCTCTTTGCCTATAAAAAGAGGCCTTCACCCCCCATTCAAAACCTAGCTCATACACCTCTCTCACACGCCTAAAGCACTCTCTTAAGCCTCCATTGCACGCCCAAGCATCCCCCTGAAGCCTCCATTTCCGCACCTTCAAGATCCAATAGCCTCCATTGCCGCACCTTCCCTCCATCATCAACACCTTTCACACCCAAGCCCTAAACTTAACCCTCCATTGCCGAGTTCCAGCCCCCATTCACAGCCCTAAAACACCCTCAAATAAACCTTATTCACAGCCCCAAAGTCGCACTAAACACCCTCTAAACACAGCCCCAAAACAGCCCCTAAAAACACCCCACTGCACCAGTGAACTGCCGAGTTTAGCTTGCTGTTCTGGTCAGTTT
>SKCR01017762.1:0-86928 GCA_019454045.1 Zanthoxylum bungeanum
CCCTATTATGGCAAAGTGCTATGATGTCCGAAATTGATTCCATGTATACCAACCAAGTTTAGACACTGGTTGATGTACCGGAAGGCATTGTGTCTATTGGTACTATATAAGTCTTCAAGGAAGACATACATAGATGGAAACATACCAACGTTCAAAGCTAGGCTTGTAGCGAAAAGGTATCGTTATCAACATTGTGTCGATTACAACGAAACCTTTACTCGTTGCCATGATTAAATCCATTTGGATAATGCTTGCTAATGCTGCATGTTTCATTTATGAAATATGGCAGATGAACGTCAAAACTGCTTTCCATAAACGGAAAACTTTTGGAGGATGTTTACAACATCCTGACGGTTTTTTCATACCAAAACATGCAAACAAGGTTTGCAAGTTAATTCGATCCATTTATGGATTAAAGCAAGCATTGCGTTCTTGGAACTAGCGTTTTGATGTAATCATAATGGTATATGATTTAATTCAAAACGAACATGATTCTTGTGTATATAAGGAGGTTAGTGGGAGCGCACTGACAATGATTGTCCTATAAAATGATGACATATCATTTCTTGGAAATGACATTCCATATTACAATCGGTGAAAGCTTGGCTTTCATGAAAATTCTCTATAGAATACTTGGGAGAAACAACCTTTTTCTAGGAATAAGGATCTGCTGGGATAGATCTAAATGTTGTTGGCACTCTCTTAGAACTCATACATTGAAAAATATGTACGCGACCTGGTGTCTCATAGGCTTTGAGCATATTGAGTCACAATCAGGCCAATCCAAGTGATAGTCACTGGATTGATGTTAAGAACATCTTTATGTATCTTAGATGATCTAAGGATGCTTTCTTAAGCCGTGGAGAATGAGAACTTGAAGTGACTGGGTTCACTGCTGCTAGTTTCCAAACCGACAATAACGACTGTAAGTCGTAATAAGAGTACTATATAGTTTGAATAACGGAACAGTGAGCATAAAATCTTCCTAGCAAGATATTGTTGCCGAATAAACAATAAAAGCAGAATATTACTGCAGCTGAGGCAGCAAAAGTAGCGTTTTGGATCTATATAAAATTCCTAATTAGATTAGGAGTAGTTCTGTTAGCAGCTGAGCTAGGCTACAGCGCAAGCTAAAGAATTAATGGTCTCATCAACGATCCAAGTATTTACTTCAACTATTTAATCTGATTCATCGAATCATACATCGTGGCGATGTGATGATCGAATAAATCACATCAGATGATAACAATGCACATTCGCTGACGAAAGCTGTTTCTCAGCAGAAGTATGAGCGACATGTACATAGTTCAAGTGTAGGACACTTGAGTGATTGGCTATAGGCCAAGTGGGAGATTGTTGGACAATTATGACCCATAACATCACTATTTGTACAGAACATGGTGCTGTTGTACAAATTAACTATGTGACAAAGGAAATTGCTCTTTTATCATTTGTAATTGGATTACCGGGATATATAAATTATAAAAGTCCTTATGATTAGTTCTGGATTGAGATGATATGAGACAGTATCAATCCACCAAGGTTTAATCATTAAAATATCCCTAGTCATAGTATTATCGAGATTGGACATCGATAATGCGGAATAGACTAGTATTGCACTTGTGCGCGTTGTGGGAGCATAACGGCATAGTTCTCATATATTTAAATATTGGAAACTTATGCAAGTATGATAGGAGGTTGTGTTTGCCGATGGTACGGAAACAGCTTCGCTCTGGATATACCCCTCGGAATTCCATTAGTAGTATGACTATGTGTCAATGGAAGTCCGAATAAGGGTAGGTGTATTTGGTCTTAACCTGAGACTTACATCGCTAATACTTACGACAATCAATATACTTTGGTTTTGGTCTTCCGGGGCTTTAACAGGTTTCGTGTACGCCTCTTATGGGTATATTGAGAATCGTAGTGTATTGGGTGTGATGTCAGGATGGAAGTATCACTTCAGTCATATGGAGATGATGATCACGTAGGATAAGGAACTGGTACTCTTGTATGCTGCAGCTATCGGGATAATATGACTAGGTCATGTTTATCCGATTATAGAGACTAGTTACCAGAGATCCGATATGTGCTTCGTACGGGGCATACACAATTCCAGCCCCAGGTCTTGCATGTGACATCTGATACTGGATCGTAATACGCAATACTACGTATACTACGCCTGACATAGATTATATATTCCTTTAAGAATATTTCTAGAGAATTGGGTAGGCACGATGTTTTGCTAGAAGCCAACCATGTCTCGTAAATCGGTAAAAATATAGTACGATGTACGTACGTGTTCGGATAGTCCGACGACCGGATTTACTGCCAACATATCGAGGGATCTCATGGGTTGCTTCCCGAAGATTCACCAATGACGTATGACTCGAACATAATTAATATGGGATTAATTAGAGAGAGAGAGAGAAAATTAATCTCGGATTAATTACGGAAAGATTTTATCTGAGATAAAATATTATTTAAAGAGAGAGAACGATTAATTTGGAATTAATCGATAAAATAATATATTCGATATATTAAACGAAATTAGATTTCGACACATAATTAAAATTAGATTTTAATTCGGGTGAACGAGTTAATTTAGAATTAATTCACTAGCGACGTGAATAGTAATTTTACTAGGCATAATTATTTAATTAAATTTGATTTAATTACGTCGCAACGGAAAATTCGTTAATTCAAAATTAGCGAATCCGAGCCCGGGATGTGTTACAGGCCCACTCATATTTTGAATGAAGTGGGCGCACATGTCACATCACATATCACATCACTAGTCATTCATTCACCTTTTTGGTGATGGAAGTTAGTGAATGCAATGAAGGTTGCTTGTTATTCACACAATGTGAAAAGGTGATGGACATATACCAACTTTGGTATATCTTTTACTTTTGATTTTTGAAGTAAAAAATAACCAACACACTTCATCTCACCTCTCTCTCTCACTCACGGCTTTGAGCCATTTTCTCTCAATTTTTCCCTTTGGCCGAGAGTCACTAGGAAGAACAAGGAAATTTTGTAGCAAAATTTCCAAAGCTAGCACTTAAATGAGTCATTCAAAGGTGATAGGGAAACCAATCCTTGAGCTTGGAATCAACAACAAAGCTTGGAGCTTGGATTTCAATTCAAAGAAATGAGCTTGGCCAAATTCATTAAGGAAGAAATTTTTGTGTTCAACGCATCTAAAATCCGATCAAAATGAGTATTTTCTGCATTCTTACTTTATTGTATTCACATGATTTCTTGCTTAATTTATCTTGGTTTGACCTAGAAAACCCAATAGATCTATTGTTTATTCTTGTCACCAAGGCAATAAGAGCCTAAGAGGTAAGGGTATTTAAGAGAGTTCGCTTCACCCTCCCTATGGGGAATTTTTGATGGAGGAATCCATTTGACAGTTATTCACTTAAACTTGCTAAAATCCTCAATAATAATTTAAGTCTAAAATTTGCCTCTCATTGTAAAATATAGACCCAAAAGGCTTAAACCGTATTGGCAGAACTAGGCTTTACCAGACTGACCAATACCAATTTGTCCCTAAATCGTACTATTGATAATGGTCTAAATTTTCTGAGTCATAAGACGCAGCGACCCTTAGGCGTGGTCTTATAATTTAGTGGCAAAGATTGGGTGTCCACAAGGACTAGCATAAGTTATGGCATGTTTGATTGCCCAACCCAATGATCAAGGAATTATGATTTATATCATAAATTGGTTGGGAACCTACCTAATTATCGTATTTTATAACGACCGGCCCTAGTCTGAGTTATGAAATGATAATGGGATCCTTGCCGACAAGAAATCCATCATATTGGGGTTGATGTGATTTGCTTAAAATTTTAAAATAATTGAGTGGGAGCAACTTCATAATATTAAAAGCCCATGTTATTATGAAACATTAATGAAAACATATTCCTAATTTTAACATTCTCTCTTAACATGTGGGTTAAAATATTTCAAAAACATTCAAATGGCAAACAGAATATCACTTTGTTCCATCCTTGATGAGCATAAGCTCAAAGGGGACAACTACAATGACTGATTTAAAAACCTTAAAATTGTCTTACGACAAGAAAAGATTTTCTATGTTCTTGAAAGACCATTTCCCCCTGAACTCGCAGAAGATGCTGAACAAAATACATTTGATGCTTATAAGAAACATGTCGATGATGATAAGCAAGCAGTTTGCATAATGTTTGGCTCTATGTCGGACGAACTTCAGAAAGCTCACGAAGATATGGATGCTCAAACCATCATCTTTCACTTGAATGAGTTGTATGCAACTTCCATTCATACCGTGAGATTCCAAGTGTCATGTGCCTTATTCCAAACAAGGTATAAGGAATGATCTGTTAGTGGACATGTGCTTAAGATGATTGGCCACATTGAAAAATTGGCCAACCTCAGGTTCATCAAGGATCATGAGATAGGTCACGATCTAATTCTTCAATCCTTACCAAAAGACTTCTCTAACTTTATTATGCAGTTTCATCTGTCTAATAAAGAAGCTATTTTACAAGAATTGCACAATCTGATAAAGCAATCAGAGAAGGACTTGAAACCGAAGCTTAAAACCTTCGTCATGCTTATGGGTACGGACCTGAAGCCACAAGGCCCAAAGAAAAATAAGGGCAATGCCAAGGCTCCAGATCACTTAAAGCCCAATGGTAAGGTGGAGAAGAAAAAGGGAAAGGGGAAATGTTTCTTTTGTGGAAAGAATGGTCATTGTAAGAAAGACTGCAAAAGAAGCTAGGGAAGCCCAAGAGGCCAAGAAGCCCAATACTTCAGGTATATTGTATATGATTGAACTATATTCTCAAAACTCTGAACCTTCTACTTGGGTGCTTGACACCGGTTGTGGGACTCACTTGTGTAACAATGTGCAGGGCCTAAGAAACAGTAGAAGACTCCGTCATGGGGAGGTTGACTTACGGGTAATGGAGCAAAACTGGCTGCATTGTGCGTGAGGACTTATTCATTAGTTTTGCCGAATGGTTTAGTTTTAGACTTAGAAGATTATGTTTATGTACCTTCTCTAGTAAAGAATATCATTTCAATTTCTTCTTTATGTAATAAAGGCTTTTCATGCCTAATAAGTTGTAATGAATGTTCTATTTATTTCAATGAAATAAAATATGGAGATGGTATTTTGAATAATGGTATCTTTGTCTTATAAACTAACAAAGAATGTTCAACCTCTAATATATACAACGTTAACTCGAATAATTTCAATGAATCACTTTTATGGCACAGTCGCTTATGTCATATCAATGAAACAAAATTAACTAAGCTACATAAGGATGGGTATTTCAGACCCTTCAAATATGAACCTTATGGAACTTGTGAGTCTTGTTTACTTGGTAAAATGACCAAATTACCCTTCAAAGGTAAATGACAGCGTGCAGCGGAGACATTAGAACTCATACACTCTGATTTATGCGGACCAATGTCAGACACCGCTAAATGTGGATTCTCATACTTCATTACCTTTATCGATGATCACTCGCGATATGGGTATGTGTACCTTATGCGATACAAATATGAAGCCTTTGAGAAATTCAAAGACTTCAAAGCTGAAGTAGAAAACCAGCTTGATAAAAGTATTAAGTCACTAAGTTCTGGCCGAGGTAGTGAATACTTAAGCGACGCATTTCAAGATTACTTGAGAGAAAATAGCATTGTTTCCCAGTGGACTCCTCTGGGAACTCCACAGCTTAATGGGGTCTCCAAAAGGAGAAATCAGACATTATTAGATTTGGTCCGATCAATGATGCCAGACACGGATCTACCTCTTTCATTTTTGGGTCTTGCTTTAGAAACTGCAACACTACTACTAAACCAAGTTCCTTCCAAGACTGTTAGTCAAACACCATATGAGTTATGGTCTGGGAACGTCATAGTCTTAGTTATCTAAGAGTTTGGGGATGTGACGCATATGTTAACCTCACACAAACTAACAAATTGGATGATAGGGCAGTTAAATGTAAGTTTGTAGGATATGCCTTGAACTCAAGAGCATACGTGTTTTAATCCCAAATGAACAAAGAATATTTGTCTCACAACATGCTAAATTTCTAGAGAATGAATTCCTTCTCAAGAAATATAGTGGGAGTCGACTTGACCTCGATGAGGTACGAGAAAAACAAACTAACATAGAACTAAACCCCAGGCCCCTCAAAAGGGCAGCGACGGAACAACCACAAGGTTATGAACTTAGAAGGTCTGGTAGGGAAAGATATGAGCCTGAAAGATATGGTTTCCATATTGATGAGGAACATGATCAGATCTGATAATGACGTCTCACTAGTTATGACGAAGCAATGTGTGACATTGATTCAGTCAAGTGGCTTGAGGCCATGAAATCCGAAATAGACTATATGTATCAGAATTAAGTATGGGACTTGGTGGATGCACCTGAAGGGATAAAACCCATAGGTTGCAAGTGGATTTACAACCGTAAAACTGATGCAGAAGGCAACATCCAAACTTATAAGGCTAGGTTGGTGGCGAAAGGTTATAGACAAATCCAAGGAATTGACTATGACGAAACCTTCTCGTCTGTTGCAATGATAAAGTCCATTCGAATTTTACTGGCACTAGCTGCACACTTTGATTATGAGATTTGGCAGATGGATTTCAAAACAGATTTCCTTAATGGGAACCTCATAGAGGAAGTCTATATGACACAACCTGAGTGGTTTGCATCTAAGGATGATCATAATAAAGTATGCAAGCTTAAACGATCCATTTATGGACTCAAGCAAGCCTCCAGAAGTTGGAATATACGATTTGATGAGACAATCAAAGAATTTGACTTCATCAAAAATGTAAACGAGCCTTGTGTTTACAGGAAAATAGTGGGAGTGTTGTTGTGTTTCTTGTATTATATGTCGATGACATATTAATCATCGGGAACGATATTCCCATGATGCAAGCCACCAAGCAATGGTTATCTAAGAATTTCTCCATGAAAGATTTGGGAGAAGCAGCCTACATCCTCGGCATTAAGATCTGCCGTAATAGATCTAAGAGGTTGTTAGTACTTTCACAATCTACATACATAGATAAAGTTTTGAAAAGATTCAAAATGGAAGATTCCAAAAGAGGTAATTTACCTACTTGTCATGGAATCAAATTATCTAAGGAGCAATGTCCACATACTCCTTCAGATAGAGAGCGTATGAGTAGGATCCCTTATGCTTCAGTAATAGGATCGATCATGTATGACATGCTATGTACAAGACCTGATGTCTCTTATTCTCTTAGTATAACGAGCTGGTATCAGGCAAATCCTGGAGAGCAACACTGGGCAGCTGTCAAAACAATCCTCAAGTATCTGAGAAGAACTAAGGATGTGTTCTTGACATACATAGATTTTTCTTGATTTTCAGGGGGAATGATATCGAATAACATATTAGATTCTAGAGATGGAAGATTCCAACCTCTGATAGGCACATGTTTGCCCCCAAACTGTTGGGGTTTTAAGGGGGAATATCGGTAACGCAGCGGAATCGCCGAAAATCAAAATTTTCCTATTTAAAAAAATTTTCTCGGATCAATTAAATAAACTTATTTATTTAATTATCCAATTATCAAATTCTGAAAAAATTACACAAGAAATCATATTTCTTGGTAATTACCGAATTACCCCATAACTTTATAAATTGATCATTTTAGTCCAAAAATTATCAAATATAATTTTGAATGATTCTAAATCATTTCTAAAATATTTTTCAACACATCTAATGCATCAAAATCAGATTTCACACAATCTCCAATTTTTGAGCTAATTGCCGTGAACCCCAAAATTTTTCAATTTATTACAATTTGGTCCCTTTTGTTCAAAACAAGCCAAGATCAAATCCAATCAACCTAAAATTTTACATGCATCATATTCATACAATAATACATCATATATATGAAAAGCCCCAAATTTAGAGTGGGTTATGAACCCTAATTATTCAATTTCAACAAATTGTCCAATTTCACCAAATCTTTAAAATCCAATACTTTAATCCATTCAATACTTTACCAATCTAGCCTCACCACTTTGAAACAACTCTAGAAAAATTCTAGGTCACCAAGGAGTCGCTTACCAACTCTAGAATGGCAACTTGATTTTCCAAGAAGAGAGACAACACCAAAGCAACACAAAATGATGCTAAGCATATTAAAAATAATTTTCATGTTGAAGACTTTGAAGAAAAACTTACAAAAACATGATTTTTCCAAGCTTTCTTCTTTAGGCCTTCAAGCTTTTCTCTCATCTTCTTTTATATTTTATTTTATGTCAAATGAAATTCTCTAACCCTAAAAGATGAAACAAAACAATATATACCTCACCCAAAATTCCCTTGGCCGAAATTGGAGACAATAATATCTCGATATTATATTTTTGTTTCATTTAAATTCAACTTGTCAACTTGCAACTTTAATCATCAAACCATTTAATGAATAAATTAAGTCAACAATTGTAACTCAAAAATATAATAATTATATTTATTTTAGGGTGTTGGCCGAATTTGACAAAAAGAAAAGGAAATTGATATTTCAATTTTAAATAATTTAAAACAAATATCTTAATAAGTCAAAACCATTTTGACAACCTTTTCCTTTAAGTATAAGTCAACAATTTACACTTATAACATATCCTAACTTTATCATTTGGTGAGATATTTATATTTTAATTATATTAATCATTTAACAATTAAATAAATAATTAATTAATTAATTAATTAATTACAAATATCTCAAAATATATGTATTATATTTACTTTAAATATCTCAAATACATATATTAATGATATATGTCAAATACCTTTATTTGACAATTTATTAATGTGTATTTAATAATATCATATATTAAATACAAATACACATTAATTAGGAAATGACGGTTCGACCCGTTTGCATGTATTTTTCTTTTAATGTTTAAACGATTTATAAATAATCACCATTATTCATAAAAGTTGCCCTAGTGCTCTACGAGTATATTTCATTAGTGAGACTCTCTAGATTCAGGTATATCCGTCACAAAATCCAATTTCGTCTCTATATTTTACCCACCCGTAAATTATGACGATCACGGATAAACTCGCTGAATCATACAGGTCGAGGTCATTACATACGTATAATCCATCTGTCACGGGTATCCGGATAATACCGGAGATATATATGTAAACGTCAAATCTCTATTTGTATTATCTCGTTGACATATCTATTAGTAATCTCTAAATAACAGTCGGAACTTACTTCCGAAGTATACTGTGGCCACAAATTTAACAGACTGTTAATCATATATGGACTACCTATGCTCTATACACAGAACTGACGGATCCTATCTTGATATAAACAAGATATCCTAATGATCGGTCCACACCCAACGAACAGGCGGAGGTTTGATCTAAATAGATCGGTGACGTGACTGTCATCTAAGTGTGGAGGATGTCTCATACATCCACAATGGTATCTCAAGTCGAAGGACCATTATGCTACTCAACCCGAGAAGATTCTTATTGACGTTGGTGTACCATCCATTAAGAATCTTCAGTGAGTAGTTCAGTGTTTATCCACTATAAACACCTACACGTCTAAATGAGTCTCCCCAGACTCATGGTTTATTGGATAAACCATCGGACCAAGTCTCGATATACGACATGTACTGGTCTCAACGGATTTGACTAACCGACCCGTGTTAGTAAATCCTGACCAGGAACTATGTTTGATAATATACGATTAGCAGTGTCACTTCCCAATGTCAATTACAAACTAGTTTTGTAACTGTGTACTACATTATATATTATCGGGCCTTTGTCTAATATATACATATCACTAAACCACATTTAGTTTCAATCTAATCGTAATCAGATTGAATACGTATATAAAAAATAAGAGGTGTAATCATAAATAAGTAATATTATGGAAAAATGAATTGATCGTATTCATGAATAAGACATAAATACGGTCTGGATTGTCGCTCTGAGCATCAACCCCAACATAAACGTCTCATCAAAATGAGCCTTATGTTGGGCAAACCCCCTGGTAATTCTCTCAAAACAGTGTAGAAGAACTGACAACTCTAAAAGGAGAAAAATAAGGGTCGCAGCTCTTTAGAACCTGGAGGCCATCCTTGTTTATAGCTCTATGGATATGAAGATCCTCATTCCCCTTCGGGACCATAAACGGATGTAGGAATTTGACTCTCTCTGGATAACTCGGGGCAATGGGGAATGTATACAAAACCTGAAGTTGAAAAGAGAAGAGGAAAAAATGTCA
Organism: Zanthoxylum bungeanum; assembly: GCA_019454045.1. Taxonomy (NCBI): domain Eukaryota; kingdom Viridiplantae; phylum Streptophyta; class Magnoliopsida; order Sapindales; family Rutaceae; genus Zanthoxylum; species Zanthoxylum bungeanum. Next base: position 10,297 of record SKCR01017762.1, read on the forward strand.
GACCTTACAATTGGCTAATCAGGCGTAAACTTCATATTAAGAAACACGAGCTGTTGAAATACCTTGGTTCATCGATAGTCGCAGGGGAAATATGACGCGATCGACAACGACGGTTTGCCAGTTTCCGGTCACCATCAACTGGCCCTTGGAAGACCAATCTTTGTCCGAGGTAGGAAACCTCATAAACATGATGATTGACTTTCGAGGCCCAAGGGTTTACCGGTCCACGCCACTGGTAGAGCCCGCCAGAGAAAAGAGGTAGAAAAAGTCGCAAATCATGAGGCGTGACTCGTTGACCATGGAAAAATAATGAAACCCACAACACACCTAAGGTCGTTCGGGGTTAGCTGCATCAAGTGTAAATTACAAAGCACACAAATGTAGTGGAGAATGGGGTGAAAGGGGAACCAAATGATTTAGATGTGGTATTCCTCTATAACAATACCGCCACAGGGAACAGCAGTGGGGTTGGTTTCATAGAGATGTACCTTCAGGGAGGGTCTGTAGGTAGACATCCTGAGGAACATCAGTATCCTCCCTCAAACGCTGAATCTTGTCATCATAATATGATGAAGAAGCTATATTAGTTGAGAAGGTTGTGAACTTAGATTTGGAAAATAAAGTGCTAGAAAAAATGGTTTCGCAAGATAAGGGAATGCAATGGTTTGAAGTTTGAAACTTCGAATCAATAGAGTTGACAAAGGCTATAAAATTGATATTTAAGTGATACAACCGTTCAGTTCCCAATGAGGTAAGGAAGAAGTCCATAGCACCCAAAAACCTACTAGAGGCCCAACTTCCAATTTATTTGTTCCCACCATTTCTCCAAAATGATACGAACAAAATGGGGAACTGTTTAGGGAAAAATCAAGCACACGACACGTGGCCAAATACACTACAAATGGGTTTCGGATTCCTCATCAGGGCCTGACAACAAAGCATGTCATAAGAGTCTGGTACAGAACCTGTCATCAGAGTCTGGTATAGAACCTATCATCAGATTTTAAGGGCAGAACAACCATCAGAGTATGAGGGCAGAATTTATTATCAAAACCTGAAGTCAGGACCTCCGTCGGCGTCCAAATTAAGAGCTGTCTGATAAGAGTTCCATCTCAAGCTTTGTTCCAACAAAGGCAAGCAAAGATCATGCGAAGATTGAGCCAAGATATCGACTCCTTAAGGACACGAATCTCCTGAACAAGGAATGAGACAATCAATTAATTACTTTCCACTTCTTTAAGCTTGACAATCATCTAGAATATGGAAGTTTTGATATTCTAGGGAGTATGCTAGTTAATGAGAAACATGAATGGAATGTAACCGTTGTGAGTTTATTTTCCTTGTAACGAGATATTATAAATAGTACAAAAAACCCTAAAACGAGGGATCTACTTTTTATTTATCAAGTAATAATAGAGAACTATTTACATATCATTTTGTTTTGTTGAATTTTAATGTTTGTGAGATTATGCACAAACAACCACTTTTTCTTAATGTCAATTTTTTTTAATAATATGATCATAAACAAATCCTTCAGTATTTTAATAGTTCATTAAGAACTTCTTTTATACCTCTGAGAAGTATTCAGCGGATAAACAAAACAAAATATATTTTTTTTCTATCACTATAAAAGTTAAAGCTATCAAAATCATATATCTTTTACTAACTACTGGCGTACCACAAATCAAAGTATACAAAAATCCAATTCTCAAACAAAAATTGCTGCACCTACTCTAATGTTAAATCAAACATGTATTTATCAATAAATTGTACACAAAAATTGTAAAAAAATAATAATTTAAATCAATCAGATAATAATGTAATAGGAAAGTAATATAATTGAAGTTAAACTCACACTATGTTCAAATTACTATCTCCGGAAATTGTGGCCAACTACCATTCCTCTCACACTATAGTTAGAATACACAAGAATTAATGTTGCCGAATTTGTTGGTGAGAGGGAGTATTAATTGATTCATCAATGGCATAAAACCCACAAACGATTGCTAAGGACCTACCACTCATTCAATATTGGTGAGATTGATGGATCTAACTTTCTCTACTGATGCTTTTGTCTTTGCCTCAAAACCCCTCATTTATGGGCCATCAATAAAGTCCTGTGCTAGACAAAATCATTTGAATGCAAAATAAAATATAGGAGAGGAACTTCTTGTATTTCTCGTGTGCATGATTGCTTTTCAATAACATTTTTTTTTTAAAAAAAAAAATTTAGATTTTGTATTCAAGTGAGTTTTTCTTTTATAAATTATGAATGATTGATAATTATAGAATAATAATTTAAATGTGATTGAATTTTAATCGTGTAATATTATTAAAACATGTGTGATATAAAATTATGAAAAATTTATTACAACTCAGTTTAGTTCAAGATTAAATCCATTTTTTAATTTTTTTTATGTGCTGAGGTATGAGCATTCGTGGATTTATGGTTTAGTTTGAAGGCCCTTAAACCATGCACCGCAAAAATTAAAAAGTGAAGATGAAATATCATGACCATATTTTATTTGATCATTAATATATTTGTGAAGGACAAAAAAAAAGGTTAAATAATTTACTCGGAAAAGGAAAAGAAATAAAATTGTATGTTGCTACTTTTGATCGTGGATGTCATTGGTCATCAACATGTGATTACATAAATTGAATCTAATAATTCAAATGGTAGTAAAGTGATGCCATTGACCAACAAAATGGTATTGTTTGTTTTTTTTAAAAAAGGAAACTAATAAGTTTGCTTTTATGTGTACGTAATTACAATTAAAATGTGCTTCCTTTACATTTGTATTTAATGTGTACATTTGTTTTTGAGAAAATGATCAAAACCCCATCTATTCGATAAATCAATCATTTTATTTTTCATTTTTTAAGAACCATACAAATCCCTCTGCCATTACAAAAGTTGTTAGTTTTCAATTTTTTACTTTGTTTTTACAGTTTTATTCCTGTTCTTTTTCGTGTAGAGCATTTCTTCACACCGCAAAATATAATTGAAGAAATTACCAAGTGCTTTGAATGCTGGAAATGTTTCTCTATTTTTAGATGCAGACACCTAGAACTTAAATTAAAGAACCTTGTCAATCATTTTGTCTGTTTTGATTAAATAAAAAAAAGTATATATGTATTAATTAATTGGTATTATAGTATAATCTATGTGCCCCACTTCAGCGAACAATAGTTTTTTAACCTTGAATGAATATGCATTAACAATATAAAATTAACAATATAAAAGAGTTGTGGCGTAGTTTGATTGTTTAGGGTTCATGATCTGATCTTTAAGTCTTGAGTTCGAATTGAGGGGACGTGTTTTTTGTAAGAGTCTAAGACAGTCGGAGATTTTATTTATTCCGTTTAAATTCAGGTCAAGTGATTTAACGGCGAAATTTTTAATATTTCTGGAAAAAAAAAAAACATAAAAGAGTTATTGGTAGATACCTTTGATTCTTAATGTGCCCTCATCGCCAAAAACTATAAATTGATTAAATACATAAAAGTGTAATGGCAATATGTCATCTCTTTAATTATTTCTAGTTTTCTTAGTGATTCTCATATTTCCTTGATTTTTAATTTTCTTTATTAAAAGAAATGGTGGCATAAATGATTGCGACTAAAGGTAGATCAAACGATGATTGTGCATCATTTTATATTCTTATGGTTTTCAATTACCTGCCTTTATTTTCCAAACAATAAAATTAATCATGATTTTTATTCAAAATAGATCAGAATAAAGAAACTATAAACATAAAGAGGTCATAATAAAATATTTGTAAAATGAATGGCAAAAAATTAATTTTTTAAAAATATCCTAACTTCAATCCAGCAGTATTTTTTTTAAGAAGCTTTTGCATTTATGTGTTCCCGATTCTCTACCCTAAAACATTGTCAATTTTCAGTCTAATATTTTCGTCTCTCAAAACTTATCTCTTATAATTTTCACATACTATTTATTTTTATTTTTACATGCCAAAAAAAAAAAAAAAAAAAAAAAGAAGAAGAAGAAGTTTAAATGGGGTTTGTGTGCATGGGCGGTTCCATGTTGGGCCCAGCAGGGGCTGCAGCCCCTGCTGGCCCAAAACAAATTTCTAAATTAATTTAAAAAACTTATTTTATATCAAATCCCTAAATTCTTGTTCCCACTTTTCCGTAATTCTAAAACTTGTTAATTTAAAAAGGTGGTATACAATTTCAAATCATCGTTTTCACAAACTACTTCATCTTATCACACGATTCAATGCAAGAGTAGCTGAGTCGCAACCAGGGACCGAACCCAAGGACGAATCCTAGTTGTTATTTTTGCACAGAACCTGCTCGATAAAAGTCTTGACAGACAGAAGATCACCATCCAGAAGGACCAGAACGGTTGATGGTGAAGATCTTTCAATTTCACTAATATGATGAATTTTTCTTGAATGCATTTAACATAATCTCTGTTTGAAATTGAAACTGGACCAACTATTTTATTTTTTTGCTGCCAATGAACTTTGTTCTAATTATATTATAACATAGTCAATTTTTTTAATTAATTTTGTTGATTCCTTTACGTTTTTTCAATAGATTTTTTTTACAAGAAACTAAATTATTCTTTTGTTTATTTGATATATTTATGGAGAAATATTTTAAAAGAAAATCAACATTACAACCTTCTATAAAGAAAACTAAGTATTATTCAAGCGAAGTTAATTTACAAGATCTTCCTACAGATCCTGGATTAAGACCTCGAATCTCTTATTATAGTCATAATATCTGAGATGAAGTCCGAATAGCGTAATTACAAAAGGGTCATGTTCAACCTAAAAATCACAATTTTAAATTATCAAATTTTGGAAATCAAAAACGGCGGTTTGTCTCAACTTGGTTTGAAAATTTTGGATCTTGGTTGGAATATAGCATAGAAAAATATGTTGTATTTTGTCTTTTTTGTTATCTTTTTAAAGAAGAGAATGGTTAACAAAGTGGTGATGATATATTTGTTGGTAAAGGATTTAAGAATTGGAAGAAGAAATAAAAATTTATTGAACATGGGGGAGATATTAATAGTGCTCACAACAAAGTTACACAAGACTGTGAAACGTTGATGAATCAGAAGCAGCATATTGAAATAGCTTTCTCAAGACATTCAGAATTTTGGAATTATAGCTTATTGTCAAGAGAGCACACACTGATACACAATTATAAATGTATTGAATGAAAATATATCAATGAAGTTCAAAATTTTAGTACTTATTTTTTGTTGAACTTTTTAACTTAGCCCCTCCTGTGTTGAATTCCTGGCTCCGCCACTGTTTGTGTGAATGTTTTGGTGTCAATCATGTAATGAAGTATTTTAAGAATGCAAAATAGTAAAAATAAAATAGGGACGTTACTTGGTGGTGTAAGGTTCATAATTTCACTTTGAGGTTCTGGGTTCCAAACCAGAGATTGCATTTCTTATAAGAGCTTGGGACAGACAGTCGGGAATTTTCCCTGCTCCGCTTAAGCCTGGAATGAGTGGTTTAGCGGCGGGGTTTGCAACGATTCAAAAAAAAAAAAAATACACTAGAGGGAAGTTGCTACATAGGGAATTATCATCTATCTCTAAGAACTTCTATATTTTCTAACATAGCAACATTTTTTTTCCCATTTAGATCAAATAGTAAGACTAAAATGTTTATATTACCACTAATTTTTTGATCATTTCATTATAGTCATATACCTATTTAATACAAATAGATTAAACAACTCCACTTAAGGTCTAATAAATAATCTAAAAGACACCTTCCCCATGTAATGCCTCAACATCGTGCCTCACAGTTGGACTTTTAACATTTTTCGACAAAAAAATGGACAGGAAGGTTCATTTCAACAGAGTTAAAGATTTAAAATATAAAATTATTATAATCTCTTTACTCTCACGCAAAGAAATGAAAGTGCTAGTTTTTGTCAACAGTAAGCAAGTGAAGTCGTCGTCAAAAATCATACAAGATCATTATCATTTGATTAAAGAAATCATACAAAAGATCATTATTTGGCCATGCTATTAGTTAACTTAAAGTTCCACGCGATTAGGGTTTTGGTGTTGTGAGATACACTTTTAGAAACTGGGTTAATTGCACTTGTTAGGAAATTTATTTAAATCATATGCGAAAAACTCTATTATATAACGGTATTATCATATCATTCAAATAACAATCTCAGTGGCGTAATTAGAAAATTGCTCTAATGGACTAAATGTTGATTTTCACTTTTCACAAAAGTATTAAATACTCTCTATTTTAGGAGGGTAAATAAAAATTATTTCATTAACAAAATAGATTTTTCATTAATTTATAAGATAAATTTTAACAAGTTTTTGAATTGAGTGGGGGTGACTATATATACTCCCATATAAGTGGCTCCATCACTTTATCTTGAAACGTGTGCTAAATAGTAAAAATACATTAAATAAATTATAATTATATATAATATAATTCCACATATTATATATTTATTGGTTAGTGATATCACTGTTGGACAATTATGACCTCATAACGGAATTAAAATTGGATTTTAATTCGAGCAAACGAATTAATTTAGAATTAATTCGCGAGCGACTTTAATAGTAATTTTGCCAGGCATAATTATTTAATTAAATTTGATTTAATTACGTCGTAACGGAAAATTCGTTAATTCGGAATTAACGAACCCAAACCCAGAATGTATTTGCGGGCCCGCTTGGATTTTGAATTAAAGTGGGGCCCACAAGTCACATCACAAGTCACATCGCTAGTCAACTTTGTCACTTTAGCTTGATGGAAGTTGTTAGTAGTTGAAAACTTGTAAATTACACTTCTATTATTTTATTTGAAGTGTAAAGTGACATATACCAACTTTTGGTATTTGGTAATTAGATTTTTGAAAATAAAAAAATTGCAAATTTTTCCAAGTGCTAGCACACATTACATCATACAAAGGTGATAGGGAAACATTCCCTACAGTTTGGAATCTAAAACTTCAAGCTTGGAGCTTTAACATACATCAAAGAGAGGAGCTTGGAACAACTTCACAAAGTGGAATTTTTGAACTCTACACCTACATCCAATTCGTTCAATGTAAGTATTTACGCTACTTCTTTGCGTATTCACACATGAATTTTGCTTCAAATGATCTTGGATTGTTCTTGGAGACCCAACAATGGTATCATGAGCCTATTTAAGCATGAAATTGAATTAGGGTTCTTAATCTTGAATTTGGGTATTTTTTATTTGAGCATGATTTAATCAAATTGTTTGTGTAAGTATGCTTAGATGATGATAACTTAGAGTTATGCATGATCAATTTTATGAGAAATTAATTGGATTAATTTTCCCCAAATCTATAGGCTTGGCCGAATGATATAGGTACCCTAAGCTCATGGTGATTTTGAAATTTTAGACCATTGGATGAGTTTCAAATGAATGGATAAATTGATTTGTGATTTAATTGGATTGAAATCAAAATTAATGAAAAATTACCATGATTGCCGTGAGCTTGTATGAGCATGTTGGGATTGATTTTGCTTCAATAATGTTGGACATGTATTGAAAATAATAAAGCATGATTAATTATGTAAATTGGTATTTTGGAAATGTTAATTTAAATAATTAATTATGGCTATACACTTTAATTAAATAAATTGTGATATTTGGAATATTAGAATGTAATTTATTAGGCTTAATTTGGAATTGGGCTAAAATTGTTGTATTTGGGCCTAATGGGCTTGGTTGGGCTAAGTTGGTTTATGACAATTGGATTGGATCCAAATTGGGCCTAAACCATTCCATTAAGTCCAAATATAATAAATGAGCCTTTTAAAATTTAATTGGGCCTATTGGGCCGAAATTAATTTTTATAGAAAATAGGGTGATTCCTTTATTGGGCCTTGGCATTTGGGTTTGACCCATATTGGCCAAAGCCCATGCCTTAAGAAATTAATTGAAAGCCCTTTGGACTTTAATTAAATCGACATTGGATGTTAATTGGGCTTTGAGACCCATTAAGATTATATTTAGAATCTAAGTCGTAAAGGCGCATTAAAAGTGTAATTATTTAATTTGGAATTAGATAAAGAATTAGTATTGAATACAAATTAAATCGGATTTAAAATTGTAGTTCGATATAATTCAAGAATACGTACTTGGAGTACTTATTCTTAAACGAGTTAGACTCGCGCAAATCAAATCGTTATTTGAACATTGGATGATCACTTAATTCAAAGTTTAATTAATTGGATTAGATTGATTGAATAACATGCTTTGTGTGAATACATGGATGTATTGTATGAATAATGTATATCAGATGGATATTAGATGGGTGAGGGCAATTTTGGAAATTGTTGTAATAAATTTAGAATTTATTAAATTGGACTTGCGTGTCCATCCCAGATTAATTTTATGTTCGAGTCAAATCTCATCGGTGAATCTTTGGGAAGCGACCCAAGAGACCCCTGGATATGTTGGCAATAAATACGGTCATCGAACTATCTGAATACGTGCGTACCTGGTACCACGCTCTTACCGATTTACAAAACATGATTGGCTTCTAGCAAAGCATCGTGTCTACCTAATTCTCCAGAAATATTCTTTAAAGGAATATGTAATCTTTGTCAGGCGTAGCATACGTAGTATTGCGTATAACGATCCAGTATCGATAGTCATATGCTAGGCCTGGGGCTGGAATTGTGTCTGCCTCGTATGAAGCATATATCGGATCTCTGTTAACTAGTCTCTATATTCGGTTAATCATGACCTAGTCATATTATCCCGATGACTACAGTACTTAAGAGTACTAGTTTCATATCCTACGTGATCATCATCTCTATATGATTGAAGTGATACTTCCATCTTGACATCACACCCAATACACTACGATTCTCAGTATACCTAGAAGAGGCGTACACAGAACCTGTTAAAGCCCCGGACGACCAAAACCAAAGTATACTGATTGTCGTAAGTATTAGCGATGCAAGTCTCAGGTTAAGACCAAATACATCTACCCTGATTCGAATTCCCATAGACACATAGACATACTACCAATGGGATTCTCAGGGGTCTATCCAGAGCGAAGCTGTTTTCGTACCATCGGTAAACAGAACCTCCTATTACACTTGCATGAGTATCCAATACCCAAATATATGAGAACTATGTCGTTACGCTTCCATAACACGCACAAGTGTAATACTAGCCTATTCCGCATTATCGATGTCCAGTCTCGATAATACTACGACTAGGGATATTTAATGATTAAACCTTTGTGGATTAATATTATCTCATATCTTATTAATCCGGTACTAATCATATGGACTTTTATCATTTATAAATCCAGGTAATCTAATTACAACTGATAAAAGAGCAATTTCCTTTGTCACATAGTTAATTTGTACAACAACCCCATGTTATGTACAAATAGTGATGTTATGGGTCATAATTATCCAACAATCTCTCACTTGGCCTATAGCCAATCACTCAAGTGTCTAACACCTTACTATATACGGGTTGCTCAAACTTCTGCTGAGAAATAGCTTTCGTCAGCGGATTTACAATGTTATCATATGATACGTTTTATTCGATCATCACATCGCCACGATGTATAATCCGACGAATCAGATGAAATAGTCGAAGTATATACTTGGATAATTGATGAAACTGTGGTTCCTTAGCCTGTGTTGTAGCCTAGCTCAACTGATAACAGAACTACTTCTAATCAAATTAGGATTATATAGATCCAAAATACTTTTATTGCTGCCTCAGCTGCAGTAATGTTCCGCTTTTGTTATTTATTCGGCAACTGTATCTTACTTGGAAGATTTACAGCTCACTGTTCCATTATTCAAACTAAATATGTACCCTTATTGCGACTTAAAGTTGTCTTTATCGGTTTGGAAACTTGAAGCGGCGAACCTAGTTACCTCAAGTTCTCATTTCCCATATTTCCAGAAAGTATCCTTAGTTCGTCCAAGATACTCAGAGATGTTCTTTACATTAATCCAGTGACCATCACCTAGATCGGCCTAATTGTGACTCCATATGATCAAAGCATATGAGACACCAGGTCACGTACATAACAAAACGTATGAACACTAAGAGAGTGTCAACAGCTTTCTAGATCTATCCCAGTAGATCTTTATTCCTAGAATAAAGCCTGCTTCTCCCAGGTATTCCATGGAGATTTTAATGAATGCCAAGCTTTCACCGATTATATTATGGGAATGTTATTGCTAAGAAGCAATACATCATCGACTTATAGGACATTCATTGTCAGTGCGCTCCCATTAACCTTCTTATATACACAAGAATCATCTTCGTTTTGAATGAAATCATATACCATTATGATCTTATCAAAACGTTGGTTCCAATAACACAATGCTTGCTTCAATCCATAAATGGATCGATTTAACTTGCAAACCTTGTTTGCATGTTTTGACACAACAAAACCGTCAGGATATTGTAAACATCCTCCAAAAGGTTTCCGTTAAGGAAAGCGGTTTGGACGTCCATGTGCCATATTTTCATAAATGAAATATGCAGCATTAGTAAGCATTATCCAAATGGATTTAATCATGGCAACAGGTGAAAAAATTTCATCGTAGTCGACATTATATCGTTGACGATACCCTTTCTGTACAAGCCTAGTTATGTACATTTGTATGTTTCCATCCATGTATGTCTTCCTTGAAGACTCATATAGTACCAATAGGCACAATTCCTTCTGGTACATCAACCAGTGTTCAAACTTGGTTGTATACATGGAATCCATTTCGTACTTCATGGAACTTTTCCATATAGCGGAGTCGATACCTTGTATCGCTACCTCATACATAGCCGATTCATCTTCCTCAATAAGATTGACATCTACATGAGGTGAGATCAGAAACCCATACCTCTCAGGTTGTTTTCTGACTCTCTCTGATTTACGCGGTTCTTGTGTATTCGAAGATTGTGGTACAGTTTCATCCATGATGAACTGTTTATGTTCCGTTAAGGAATCGGTGCCTCGAACAGTATAACTCTGATTTTCATCGAGTTTTAATTTCCTCCCACTTACCACTGCATATAGGAATTCCTCTTAGGAAAACTGCATGGAGAGCAACAATTACATTGTTCTCTTCTGAGTTGTATAAGTGTTATACTTTGGTTTCCTTAGGACTGTTGGGTTTTCTAGGTCAAACCAATATCAAATTAAGCAAGAAATCATGTGAATACAACAGAGTAAGAAGACGGAAAGTATTGTATTTTTATCGGTTTTGGATGTAGGAGATAACAAAAATTCCATGCCTTTGTGTTGTGCTCCAAGCTCCCTTTTGATGTATGTTAAGCTTCCAAGCATCTCCTTGAATTCCAAACTCATGGATATGTTTCCCTAACACCTTTGAATGACTCCTTTAATGTTCTAGAATTTTCTATTTTGAAGCAAAATCAAGAAGCAAGTGAGCCCTAGGCTCTCGGCAATGAAGAGGAAAAACAAGGCCAAGTTTCGGCCAAGAGAGGAATAAGGAGAGAGAGTTTTGCTTTTGGTATATTTGATTTCTAAAACCAGTTACACTTATGAAAAGTCAACTCCAAATTTGGTATATGCTTTTCCAAAAAGCATAAAGCAAATTGGAGGGAAAATTGGCATTCAATGCCTCCATCTACTCCCATCATGAATAGTGACTGGATGTCAATCACAAAAAGGTGACATGACTTCCATCACTAAAGTGACAGGCGATGTGACTTGTGGGCCCCACTTTAATTCAAAGTCCGAGTGGGCCCGCAAACATATTCCGGGCTCGGGTTCGTTAATTCCAAATTAACGAATTTTCCGTTGCGACGTAATTAAATCAAATTTAATTAAACAATTATGCCTAGCAAAATTACTATTCATATTGCTCGCGAATTAATTATAAACTAATTCGTTTGCCTCCGCGTCGAAATCTAATTTCGTTTAATATATCGAATATATTATTTTATCGAATAATTCCAAATTAATCGTTCTCTCTCTTTTAATAGAATTTTATCCCAGATAAAATTCTCTGTAATTAATCCTAGATTAATTTTCTCTCTCTTCCAATTAATCCCAGATTAATTATGTTCGAGTCATACGTCATCGGTGAATCTTCGGGAAGCGACCCATGAGATCTCTGGATATGTTGGCAGTAAATCTGATCATCGGACTATCCGAACACGTACGTACCTAGTACTATATTTTTACCGACTTACGAGACATGGTTGGCTTCTAGCAAAGCACCGTGCCTACCCAATTCTCCAGAAATATTCTTAAAGGAATATATAATCTTTGTCAGGCGTAATATACGTAGTATTGCGTGTTGCAATCCAGTATCGGATGTCACATGCTAGGCCTGGGGCTGGAATTGTGTCTGCCCCGTACGAAGTACATATCGGATCTCTGGTAACTAGTCTCTATAATCGGATAAGCATGACCTAGTCATATTATCCCGATGACTACAGTACATAAGAGTACTAGTTTTGTATCCTACGTGATCATCATCTACATATGACTGGAGTGATACTTCCATCTTGACATCACACCCAATACACTACGATTCTCAATATACCCAGAAGAGGCGTACACAGAACCTGTTAAAGCCCCGCACGACCGAAACCAAAGTATATTCATTGTCGTAAGTATTAGCGATGCAAGTCTCAGGTTAAGACCAAATACACCTACCTTGATTCGGACTCCCATAGACACATAGTCATACTACCAATGGGATTCTAAGGGGTCTATCCAGAGCGAAGCTGTTTCCGTACCATCGGTAAACAAAACCTCCTATCACACTTGCATAAGTATCCAATATTTAAATATATGAGAACTATGTCGTTATGCTCCCACAACGTGCACAAGTGCAATACTAGTCTATTCCACATTATCGATGTCCAATCTCGATAATACTACGACTAGGGATATTTTAATAATTAAACCTTAATGGATTAATACTGTCTCATATCTTATTAATCTGGAACTAATCATATGGACTTTTATCATTTATATATCTTGGTAATCTAATTACAAATGACAAAAGAGCAATTTCCTTTGTCACATAGTTAATTTGTACAACAACACCATGTTCTATACAAATAGTGATGCTATGGGTCATAATTGTCCAACAATCCCCCACTTGGCCTATAGCCAATCACTCAAGTGTCCTACACCTGAACTATGTACGGGTCGCTCAAACTTCTGCTGAGAAAATACTTTCGTCAGCGGATTTGCAATGTTATCATCTGATGCGATTTATTCGATCATCCCATCGCCATAATGTATGATCCGACGAATCAGATAAAATAGTTGAAGTATATACTTGGATCGTTGATGAGACCATTAATTCTTTAGCATGTGCTGTAGCTTAGCTCAGCCGCTAACAGAACTACACCTAATCTAATTAGGATTATATAGATCCAAAATGCTTCTTTTGCTGCCTCAGCTGCAGCAATATTCCGCTTTTATTGTTTATTCGGCAACAGTATCTTGCTTGGAAGATTTCCAGCTCACTGTTTCGTTATTCAAACTATATAGTACCCTTATTACGACTTATGAACGAGGGTTAATAGATCAGTGGCATTTGCACTTTTACCAAGTAAAAGTTGTTTTAGGCACTTTGCTTAATAAACTAGATTTGTAGACATTATTTGAATTAGAATCAAATCCGTCCTAGTACCCACTCTTCGAAAGTGTGGATATACAAGTCTTGTTAATGTGTCCCAGACAACAATGCCACAAATAAGTCTTATCTGATTAATTCAGTTTGAGCTATTTGTTTGTCATGTTATATGTTTAAGATTCATTTATATTAAAAATATAAATACTGTTATTCACATCTAATGTGTTTATCTCAATATCATCTTTATAAACAAAACACTTAGTGTTCTAGAATATAAAGGTATACCTGCAACGGGTTAAACTAGATATAGAGATAATGTTTATAGTCAAACTAGGTACATTATAACAGTCTCCTAATTTAAGTACATGCCCAAAGGGCAGTTCCAAAACTTAGGTTCCTACGACCAAAACAACGACTCATGTCCTGTTTCCGACTCATAGGTCGATCTCATCTGAAGTCAGTATCCTGCTCATCAATAGATCCCGCACATCAGTACATATGTATATTCCACATCCAGTATCAAAAATCCAATTTTTAATCTAGTAGTGGCCATGTTTATAACAAACATTCTTGAAGTCGGAGCCTTGCCCGCCTTCACTTCCTTTATGTATGCTTTGTCCATACGACAGTCACGCATCCAGTGACCTCGTTTGCCAAAGTTTAGTTAGATATCTTGGGATATGTCATTTGTCTTCCCAAAAGACTGTGACGATTTTACTTTTGCCTCTTTAGAAGCTTTGGCTCTGCCTCCTTGAGCATATCCATCAACTATCCAAGAGTTTTCTCTTGGTTCTTAATGAACCTACCCCAGCTTTCGGGCAAAGACTGTAAGATCAAATCTTTGGAAGTCACGGCCTCGTAGGTAATGCCCAGCTAACCTAGCTATTCGATGTCATCAATCATCTACGACACCTAGTGTTCAACAGACGTACCTTCTAACATACGTGAGCAAAAGAGATTCTTTTACAATTCATACTTCTAAGATCTAAGGTTAGATCTATGAAGATCCTTTAATTTCAACATCATGGAATAAGGATATAATCCTTAGTTCTGACGACGGAATTAAAGAGTCATTGCGGCAATCATAACGGATTGAGCACTAAAGTTATTATCACCATGAGTCTTCCAAAACTCATGCTCCACCATTTGCTCAACTCTGGGCTCAGTCCCGAGATGTCACTCTATCAAATAAAATAACTTCTCGGCTCTCAGGACTATCCTGAGGTTCTATTCCCAATTTGAAAATTGAAGCAGCTTAAAGACATTTTCACACATGATTATGTTTTAAACGATAATCTTTCAATTATCTTGATTCCATTAGTCCAACTATCTAATCAACGATTTCCAGTACAATCAAATATAATGATTATTATAGTCTAACTATTTAACCAACAATAAATGATCGGTTAAATTCAAATATATTGATTAATATAATCCAATTATATAACCAACTATAAATGAAGTAGTTTGAATACAGTCAAACTGTTCAATTAAAACAACAATTGAATATTAGTCCAACTAATATATTTATAAATAATTGATGATGAAAAATGAAATGAGCGCGTATTGGCAAGTATCTAAACAAAATTGCAAATTTAATACTTGCCTCCCACTATTTTTCGGCGAGCCTCTAACCCTCTGTCAACATATCAAGGGATCTCATGGGTCGCTTCCTGAATATTCACCGATGACGTATAACTCGCATATAATAATCTGGGATTAATTATAAGAGAGAAAAAATTAATCTACGATTAATTATGGAGAAATTTTATCTTGGATAAAATACTATTTAAGAGAGAGAACGATTAACTTGGAATTAATCGATAAAATAATATATTCGATATATTAAACGAAATTATATTTCGACGCGGAATTAAAATTAGATTTTAAGTCGGGCAAACAAATTAATTTAGAATTAATTCGCTAGCGACGTGAAAAGTAATTTTGATATGCATAATATTTAATTAAATTTGATTTAATTACGTCGGAACAGAAAATTCGTTAATTCGGAATTAGCGAACCCGAGCCCGGGAGTGTTTGCGGGCCCACTCGGATTTTGAATCAAGTGGGGCCCACAAGTCACATCAACTAGTCACTTTGCCTAACTTTTTAGTGATGGATTTAGGTGGGTGGTTGATAACTTGTAAAACACACAAGTTGATGGCATGAAAGACTATTACCTATTTTAGATATTTTGGTATATCTTTCTTTTGATTTTTGAAATCAAATAACACAAGTCATTCACTCTCTCTCACTCTCTCATGCTCTCGGCATTGTGCCATTTTCCTCTCCCATTTGGCTTGGCCGAATCTTGCTAAGACGATGAAGAAAAATTGTTGCAATTTTTCAAGTGCTAGCACACACAAGAAGTCATTCAAAGGTGATAGGGAATCCAATCCTTGAGCTTGGAATCAACAATAAGTTTGGAAGCTTAACATACAACAAAACAAGGGCTTGGCCGAAACTCAAGGAGCATAATGTTTGTTGTCTACGCATCCAAAATCTTATCAAAGTGAGTATTTTCCGCATTCTTACTTTGTTATATTCACATATTTCATTGCTTAATTGATCTTAGTTTGACCTAGAAAACCCAACAATGGTATCAGAGCGGTTATTGAGCATGAAATTGAAATTTAGGGTTCTTAACTTTAATTTGGGTATTTTTGATTTGAGCATGTTTTATTCAAATTATTTGTTTGAGCATGCTTATAATATGTTACCTTTGAGTTGTGCATGATCAATTTGAAGAAAAATTAATTGGATTAATTTTCCCCAAATTTTGTGGCTTGGCCGAATAGACTTGGAACCTTAGCTCTTGGTGACTTTTGAATTTTAGACAATTGGATATGTTTAAAATGCATGAGATATATTAGTTTGTGATTTAATTGGATTGAAATCAAAATTGATATAAAAAGGTCCCCTATTGCCGAGAGCTTAAGAGCATGTTGGGATTGATTTTGCTTCAATTTGTGTTGGACATAAGTCGATTAATTAAAGCATGATTACTTGTGTAAATTGGTATTTTGGAAATGTTGATTTAAATAATTAATTATGGCTTATACACTTTAATTGATTAAATTATGATATTTGGAATATTGGAATTTAATTAGTTAGGCTTAATTTGGAATTGGGCTAAAAATATTGTATTTGGGCTTAATGGGCTTGGTTGGGCCAAGTTTGGTTTAGGTTAATTGGTTGGATCCAATTGGGCCTAAAACCATTTCCATAAAGTCCAAATATAATATAATGGGCCTTTAAAATTTTAATTAGGCCTAATGGGCCTAAATTGATTTTTTGCAAATGGTGATTCCTTATTGGGCTTTGGTTTCCAAAGTCCATGCCTTAGAAATTAATTGAAAGCCCATTGGACTTTAATTAAATTGACATTGGATGTTAATTGGGCTTTGAGACCCGTAATGATTAGATTTAGAATCTAAGTCGTAAAGGCACATTAAAAGTGTAATTATTTAAATTTGGAATTAAATAAAGAATTAGTATTGAAGACAAATTATATTGGATTTAATATTGTAGTTTGATATAATTCAAGAATTCGTACTTTGAGTACTTATTCTTAAAAGAGTTGGACTCGCGCAAATCAAATCGTTGTTTGAACATTGGATGATCATTAATCAAAGATTAATTAATTGGATTAGATTGATTGATAACATGTTTTGTGTGAATAAATGGATGTGATGTATGAATAATGTATATCAGATGGATATTAGATGGGTGAGGGCAATTTTGGAAATTATTGTAATAAATTTAGAATTTATTAAATTGGACCTGCGTGTCCAGCCTATTACCTCTTGATTCTTTGTATTTCTCTTCTCACTTATTCCCCTCAATGTAAATGAGGTTTCTTTAGAAGTGTTATGTAATTGTAGGTAGAAGTAAGATTTGTGCTAGCGGGAAAGAGGAGGAAGGGAGAGATTTGTTCTAGGAACAAAATGTTTTAAATATCCATCCGCATATCATTATTAATTTATTTACGCGCCTTATTATGTTTTTAGAATGCATGTTTGAATCATGAAGGTTTTGTTCCGTATCGCATGTCTTGTCCAAGTTGTGATTTTTTGGCCAAAGTCAATATCACTTCTTGTCCATCGACATCGATTACGAAGCTTTCCAAAGTCAATGGGTCCCGCTTAACTGGAATCATTAAGCTTGTTGTGCGAAAGCCAAGGCTTAGTTGATTCAGAGGAAAAAGGTTAGGGAATATATTAGATATATTGGCATATATTAGATATATGTTTCGGACTTGGATGTCCACCTACTAGATCTAGGAATTAGATGAGATCCAATTGATCTTAGAGATTTACCTAGTTAAATATCATACAGCTTGTTGGCCAAAGTCAAGGTTGTGTGTTATTTAACGGGATCCTAGCCCACTAGTAAAATAGGTTTCCCGAGTACTCAACAGAGGGTTAGAGGCTCGCCAAAAAATAGTGGGAGGCAAGTATTAAATTTGCAATTTCGTTTAGAAACTTGTCAATACGCGCTCTTTTCATTTTTCGTCATTACTTAAATAAATATTAGTTGGACTAATATTTAATTGTTGTTTTAATTAAACAGTTGGACTGTATTCAAACTACTTCAATTTATAGTTGATTATATAATTGGATTATAGTAATCAATATATTTGAATTTAACCAATCAAATTATAGTTGATTATATAGTTAGACTATAGTAATCATTATATTCAATAGTACCCGAAATCATTGATTGGATAGTTGGACTATTGAAATCAAGATAACTGAAAGATTAGCGTTTAAAACATAATCATGGGAGAAAATGTCTTTAAACGGCTCAAATTTTCAGATTTGGAATCGAACCTCAGGATAGTCTTGGGAACTGAGAAGTTACTCTATTTGATAGAGCAACCTCTTGGGCCTAAGCCCGGAGTTGAGCGAATAGTGGAGCATGAGTTTTGGAAGACTCATGGTGATGATAACTTTTGTGCTCAATCAGTTATGCTTACCGCAATGAGTTTTTAATTTCGTCGTCAAAATTAAGGATTAGATCATTGTACCATGATTATGAAATTAAAGATCTTCATAGATCCATTCTTAGATCTTAGAAGTACAAATTGAAAAAGAAGTTCTTTCGCTCGCGTGTGTCAGAGGGTACATCTGTTGGGCACAAGGTGTCGCAGATGATTGCTGACATCAATCAGTGAGTTTAGTTGGGCATTACCTACGTGGCCGAGACTACCAAAGATTTGATCTTATAGTCTCTACCCGAAAGCTGGGGCAGGTTCATTATGAACCAAGAGAAAACTCTTGGAGAGTTGATGGCTATGCTCAATGAGACAGAGCCAGAGCTTCTAGAATGGGCAAAGGAAAAATCATTACAGTCTTCTAGGAAGACAAATGACATATCCCAAGATGTCTGCCTAAACTGTGGCAAACGGGGTCACTGAAGCGTGACTGCCGTATGGACAAGGCAGACATGAAGGAAGTGAAGGCGGGGCAAGGCTCCGACTTCAAGTATGTTTGTCATAAACATGTTCACTATTAGTTTCAAAATTGGATTTTTGATACTAGATGTGGTACATAAATATGTACTGATGTGCAGAATCTGCTGATAAGCAAGAGATTGACTTCAGTTGAGATCAATCTGCGAGTCGAAAATGGGACTAGAGTCGTTGTTTTAACCGTAGAAACCTAAGTTTAGGAACTACCCTTCGGGTGTGTACTTAAATTAGGAAACTGTTATAATGTAACTAGTTTGACTAGAAACATTATCTCTATATCTAAGTTTAACCCATTACGGGTATACCTTTTATATTCTATAACACTAAGTGTTTTATTTTATAAAGATGATATTGAGATAAACACATTAGATGTGAATAACAGTATTTATATTTTGAATATAAATGAATCTCAAACGTATGACATTACAAACAAATAGCTCAAACTGAATAAATCAGATGAGACTTATTTATGGCATTGTTGTCTGGGACACATTAACAAGACTCGTATATCCATACTTTCGAAGAGTGGGTACTAGGACGGATTTGATTCTAATCAAATGATGTCTACAAATCTAGTTTATTAGGCAAAGTGCCTAAAACACCTTTTACTTGGTAAAAGTGCAAGTGCCACCAATCTGTTAGCCCTCATTCATAGTGACGTAAGTGGGCTCATGTCTAGCTAGGCTAGAGGAGGATATGAATACTTCGTAACCTTTACGGATGTGGCATCGTGTTATGGTTATGTGTTTCTTTTGAAACACGAATCGAAAACTTTTGATAGATTCAAAGAGTTTCGACACGAAGTATAAAAACATACCAGCAAGAGTATTAAAACTATCACGGTTAGACCGTGGTGGAAAATACTTAAGCAATAAGTTTCTCGATTACCTGAAAGAGTATAGTATTCTTTCACAGTGGACTCCTCCCGGAACACCTCAATTGAGCGGTGTGTCCAAACGGAAAAACTGAATTTTGTTGGACATGATAAGGTTAATCATGAGTCGCTCTGAGCTACCATTTTCCTTCTAGGGATACGCATTAACAGTGCAACACTTATTTTGAATAATGTTCCATGAAAAATTTGTTAGACAGATTTCATATTAGATATGAACAGGAAAGAAACATGGTTTTCTCATTCCTGAAGATTTGGGAATGTTGGGCATATGTTTAGATGATACCAAACTAGAACCCAAATCGGATAAGTGCCTAATTTGTAGGTTATCTTAGGGTAACCAAATTATAGTACTTATACAACTCACAAGAGAACAATGTAATTGGTGCTCTCCATGCGGTTTTCCTAAGAGGAATACCTATATGCAATGGTAAGTGGGAGGAAAGTAAAACTCGATGAAAATCGGAGTAATACTTTTTCAGGCACCTATTCCTTAACAGAACACAAACAGTTCATCAGGGATGAAATTGTACCACTATATTCAAATACACAAGAACCGCGTAAGTCAGAGAGAGTCAGAAAAAAACCTGAGAGGTATGGGTTTCTGATCTCAGCTCATGAAGATGTCAATCTTATTGAGGAAGAAAAACCGACTACGTATAAGGAAGTGATACAAGGTATCGACTCTCTATCATGACCAAGTGTCATGAAATCCGAAATGGATTCCATGTATACCAACCAAGTTTGGACACTGGTTGTTGTACCGGGAGCCATTATGCCTATTGGTACTATATAAGTCTTCAAGAAAGACATAACATGGATGACAACATACCAACGTACAAAGCTAGGCTTGTAGCGAAAAGGTATCGTTATCAACATTGTGTCGATTACAACGAAATCTTTTACTCGTTGCCATGATTAAATCCATTTGGATAATGCTTGCTAATGTTGTATGTTTCATTTATGAAATATGGCAGCTGAACGTCAAAATCGTTTTCCTTAAACGAAAACCTTTTGGAGGATGTTTACAACATCCTGACGGTTTTGTCATACCAAAACAAGCAAACAAGATTTGCAAGTTAATTCGATCCATTTATGGATTGAAGCAAGCATTGTGTTCTTGGAACTATCGTTTTGATGTAATCATAATGGTATATGATTTAATTCAAAACAAAGATGATTCTTGTGTATATAAGAAGGTTAGTGGGAGCGCACTGAAATTGATTGTTCTATATAATGATGATATATCATTTTTTGGAAATGACATTCCCATAATAAAATCGGTGAAAGCTTGGCTTTTATAAAAATTCTCCATAAAATACTTGGGAGAAACAACTTTTATTCTAGGAATAAGGATCTACTGGGATAGATCTAAAAGTTGTTGGCACTCTTCGAGAACTCGTACATTGAAAGATATGTACGCGACCTGGTGTCTCATATGCTTTGAGCATATGGAGTCACAATCAGGCCAATCCATGTGATGGTCACTGGATTGATGTTAAGAACATCCTTAAGTTTCTTCGAAGAACTAATGATGCTTTCCTAAGCTATGGAGAATTAGAACTTGAAGTGACTGGGTTCACCGCTGCAAGTTTCCAAACCGATAAAAATGACTATAAGTTGTAATAAGGGTACTACATAGTTTGAATAACAGAACAGTAAGCTGGAAATCTTCCAAGCAAGATATTGTTGACGAATAAACAACAGAAGCGGAATATTGTTGCAGCTGAGGAAGCAATAGAAGCGATTTTGATCTATAATAATCCTAATTAGATTAGTTGTAGTTCTATTAGCGGCTGAGCTAGGCTACAGCACAGGCTAAAGAATTAAAAGTCTCATCAACGATCCAAATATATACTTCAATTATTTCATCTGATTCGTCGGATCATACATCGTGGCGATGTGAAGATCGAATAAATCGCATCAGATGATAACCTTGCAAATCCACTGACGAAAGCAGTTTCTCAGCAGAAATTTGCGACCCGTACATAGTTCAAGTGTAGGACACTTGAGTGATTGGCTATAGGCCAGGTGGGAGATTGTTGGACAATTATGACCCATAGCATCACTATTTGTACAGAACATGGTGTTGTTGTACAAATTAACTATGTGACAAAGGAAATTGCTATTTTATCATTTGTAATTAGATTACCGTGATATATAAATGATAAAAGTCCATATGATTAGTTCAGGATTAATAAGATATGAGATAGTATTAATCCACTAAGGTTTAATCATTAAAACATCCATAGTCGTAGTATTATCGAGATTGGACATCGATAATGCGGAATAGACTAGTATTGCACTTGTGCGCGTTGTGGGAGCATAACGGCATAGTTCTCATATATTTAAGTATTGGATACTTATGCAAGTGTAATAGGAGGTTGTGTTTACCGATGGTATGGAAACAGCTTCGCTCTGGATAGACCCCTCGGAATTCCATTGGTAGTATGACTATATGTCTATGGAATTCCGAATCAAGGTAGGTGTATTTGGTCTTAACCTGATACTTGCATCGCTAATACTTGCGACAATCAATATACTTTGGTTTTGGTCGTCCAGGGCTTTAACAGGTTCTGTGTACGCCTCTTCTGGGTATATTGAGAATCATAGTGTATTGGGTGTGATGTCAAGATGGAAGTATCACTTCAGTCATATGGAGATGATGGTCACGTAGGATAAGGAACTGGTACTCTTGTATGTTGTAGCTATCAGAATAATATAACTAGGTCATGTTTATCCGATTATAGAGACTAGTTACCAGAGATCCGACATATGCTTCGTACGGGGCAGACACAATTCCAGCCCCAGGCCTAGCATGTGACATCCGATACTGGATCGCAATACGCAATACTACGTATACTACGCCTGATACAGATTATATATTCCTTTAAGAATATTTCTGGAGAATTGGGTAGGCACGGTGCTTTGCTAGAAGCCAACCATGTCTTGTAAATCGGTAAAAACGTAGTACTAGGTACGTACGTGTTCGGATTGTCCGACGACCAGATTTACTGCCAACATATCCAGGGATCTCATGGGTCGCTTCCCGAAGATTCACCGATGACATATGACTCGCACATAATTAATCTAGGATTAATTATAAGAGAGAGAAAATTAATCTAGGATTAGTCACGGAGAAATTTTATCTGGGAAAAATACTATTTAAAGAGAGAGAACGATTAATTTGGAATTAATCGATAAAATAATATATTCGATATATAAACCGAAATTAGATTTCGACGCGGAATTAAAATTATATTTTAATTCGGACAAACGAATTAATTTAGAATTAATTCGCTAGCGATGTGAATAGTAATTTTGCTATGCATAATTATTTAATTAAATTTGATTTAATTACATCACAACGGTAAATTCGTTAATTCGGAATTATCGAACCCGAGCCCGGGAGTGTTTGCGGGCCCACTCGGATTTTGAATCAAGTGGGGCCCACAAGTCACATCAACTAGTCATTTTTCCTAACTTTTTACTGATGGATTTATGTGGGTGGTTGATAACTTGTAAAACACACAAGCTGATGGCATGAAAGACTATTACCTAATATTAGATATTTTGGTATATCTTTCTTTCGATTTTTGAAATCAAATAACACAAGTCATTCACTCTCTCTCACTCTCTCATGCTCTCGGCATTGTGCCATTTTTCCTCTCTCATTTGGCTTGGCCGAATCTTGCTAAGAAGATGAAGAAAAATTGTTGTAATTTTTCAAGTGCTAGCACACACAATGAGTCATTCAAATGTGATAGGGAAACCAATCCTTGAGTTTGGAATCAACAACAAGCTTGGAAGCTCAACATACAACAAAACAAGGGCTTGGCCGAAACTCAAGGAGCATAATTTTTGTTGTCTACGCATCCAAAATCAGATCAAAGTGAGTATTTTTTGCAATCTTACTTTGTTGTATTCACATATTTCATTGCTTAATTGATCTTGGTTTGACCTAGAAAACCCAACAGGCAACCCATGTAAATTGTCTATATATTCAGATTTGGTGTGTTTTATTTTGTGTGTGTTTTATTTTTGTAGGTAAAGTCACATTTTAGGATGGAAGACGTTCTCACAAATCTTCACAAGTAATTTCCTTCTCTCCCTCAAAACTCTCTGATGAAAGTCTACAAAGCTCGCTTGGAATGAATGAGACTTCTGTTGATAAAAGGTATTTCTAATGACATTCATTGGATTATTGAAGCAAGGGTCTGATTGGCAATTGAGTCCTATGACTCTTTTATTTCATATATGTCTGGTTTAGGAAGAAGCACCTATGCTAAGAAAAGAAGAGCTAAAAGACTAGGTGTTTTCTATAAATGTGCACGCATGACGTGTAATACTCGCTGTCGTTCTTTAGGAATGGAGTCTGATAAATGTGAAGATAAAATTAAATTCATTATGGATGGCTTGAGTAAGGAGACTGTGGATGACATATTATTGACTCTTGAGACGTATTCTAGTAGATTTGTGCATCACGCAATTCATATGTTATATACACAGTTCCGAAAAGAAAGACAACATTTAAGTCTCGAGAATCTGACTCTAAAAGACCTTGTTTGCCAATTTATAAGAAAATTGGATGGGAAGCTTGTCCTTGACGCATAGACGTCATTCAAGCCGTTACTTCTTGTAAATATTATTCTCTTTGTATTTATCTAATACTTGAGATTTGTTTTGTTATTTTCTTTTTTATTTTCTCCAACAGGATCCAGACTTTTTGACTTTAATGATATATTTTACTGTTTAGCTAATAATTATCATTTGGTAGGTACTAGTGCTATTATTACTCAACCTTTTTCAGGTTTTATAAATTCAGCTCATCATTGCACTCTTGAAGACATCCAGAGTTAAGAAGTAAATAAAAAAAAATGGAAGCCACTTTAAGAAGACGAGTTGTAAATATATGTGTTTTGCGGTACTAATGTTGGTTCTAAGCCAGAGTTCGTTGAGGCAACACATGAATTGGGTAGAGTCATTTCTGAAAGGAATATGCACCTAGTATATGGTGGTGGCAATCTTGGACTAATGGGGATCGTTTCAAGAGCTGTAAAGGAAGGAGGCAGTCAAGTCTTGGGAATCATCCCAAAACCTTTGGCAGAGGTGAATCTTATAGGACCATCAAACGGAGAGGAACTAATCGTTCCAGGTATGTCTGAACGACAGGTGGAAATGATTAACCGTGCTGATGCTTTTATTGCTTTGCCATGAGGCTTGGGTACGATGGAGGAAATTGTTACAGTGCTATCTTGGGCGAACATGAATATACACCAGAAACCAATTGGATGGTTTAACGCTGATGGATTTTATGATTTTCTTTGTGTGTTTCTTGATGATGCCCGGAGGAATGGGTTCGTGTCAAAACTTGTAAAAGATATACTCTTTACTTCCAGAACTGCCCATGATTTAATTGACCAAATTTTAGCCTTTGAACCACAAATTAACCATATCATTTCCAAGATTAATTGGTCTGATAATGATCGTGGTAAAAAACATCGGATAAATCTAGATCTTAACCTTTAATTTTCTTTTTAGATGTAGAATTTCAGCTAACCATGTAATTTTTCTAAACTCTTCTTCTACTTTTTAAGACATTGAGGACAATGTCTCATTTAGGTTTGGGGGAGGGGAATAGTTGACTAGTATCTTGTTTTTATTTTTATTTTTCGATTTTTAGTCAAAAATTTAAAAAAAAAAATTAAAAAAAAATAAAATTATTTTAGAAAAAATTAAAAATATTTTTTGTTTTTATGTTTTTAACTTGACTAATCAGGTGAAATTTGTGTGAGATAGTTGTGTAAGGAATTTCAACTCCTGAGAAGTATCTCAACCTATTTCGTAACAAATTAATTTTTGTTTATTTCCTTTTGAATTATTTAATTTGTGAATTCTCCATAATACTGACTAAATTGGATCTTCATATGCTCAGTTAACAGATATTATCAACATGCATAGTAACATACGACCATGAATTGTAAGTGAAAAGTTTATAATATTCAGTGCTCTAGTTTAATTGGTGGAAGCATATAAAAAAGCAATGGAAAAAAAAATCACATCTGAGATCCGAGTAATTAAGTCCATAGAGGTGTTTTAACACCTAGTGCCCTAAAACCAACTGGCTTGGGAGTCACTGGCCCAAAGCTCGCTACATGGATTGAAGATGTTGTTAAAAAAAGAAGATATATATGAAATCCAAGTAATTAAGTCTGTAAGGGTGTCTTAACACCTAGTGCCCTAAAGCCAACTGGCTTAGGAGTCACTGGCCCAAAGCTCGCTACATGGTTTGAAGATGTTATAAATAAATAAATAAATAAAAAATATCTGAAATCCGAGTAATTAAGTCTGTAAGGGTGTCTTAACACCTAGTGCCCTAAAGCCAACTGGCTTGGGAGTCACTGGCCCAAAGCTCGCTACATGGATTGAAGATGTTATAAATAAATAAATAATCCATTACCAAAAAAGGTGTCAATTCTGATATAATTTTAGGACAAAAATATTACTCTCTTTTCAACTACACTTATGAATATTGTGGGCATAATGATTTGATTAATACATTGTTTGTTGTGTATATAAAGAATGGTAAAAATAATCGGAGAATTTACTTATTTGGTAATTTAGAAAGAAAGAAAACAACTATTAACTTGGATAAGACGTTTCACTTGTTTAGTCACTCACTTGTTTATTCTCTTTTCTCTTGTCTTTTTGCTTTTGTATGCATTAGATTGATGTTTGTAGGTATCGTCACTGCAAGCCCTCACGAGACCACAACTCGTCCACTAGGGACACCTAGAGGTTTAAAGGCTTGTTGCATACGCTAAATACAACTGTGATCCCTACGAAAGTGGCTTAGTTTAATTTTAATTGTTTATTGTATTTTATTTTATTGTTTTGCTCGAGGACTAGCAAAATGTTAGGTTTGGGGTGTGATGAGCGTAAAATATATCAATATTACCGCCCATTTTACTTAATATTTTGTATAGTTTCTCGAGTTTTATGAACGTTTTGATGTGTTTTAGTTCATTTTACAGATAAAATAAAATCGGGACTTAATGGAATCAATCAGGATGAAATGTGGAACAAATAAAGGCAAAAATTGGACTTGACATTTTGATTTTGGAGATTGGAAACTTGAATTGGCGTTCTAACGAAGTACAATTTCGGAAATTCCAACTTTACGCAATTGTCGTATTTTGGCCATAACGTTTTACTCCGATATCAGATTGGGGTGATTTAAGTTCCAAATTAAAGAAGACTCAAAGATCTAACACTTTGAAGTTCATAATAATTTCAAATTCTGAAGTTTCCATGAACGATATTGATAAAATATCCGTAAGTGTGTTATGTGTAATTATTAAAGTCATTTTCAAAACAAAAATAATAATAAAATAAAAAATAAAAATTGTCAAACGTGGATGATTTGGTGCCATGTTTGGTGGAGCAATTGGTGGAGAAATTGGTGGAAGCCTTTAGATTTGCCAATAAATACCAAACTAAACTTTGTAAATTTTTCATGCTTTCTTTGGAGGAATTTCTCCATGAAAACCTAAAGGAAAGTGTCTTGTATATTTATTTAAGTTTTCTTGTATTTTCTTTTTATTTAATTAATAAAGTTTTGTATGTTTTCATTTACAGCATGAGCAGGTAATCTCATTCTGCTGGGGTGACAATGTAATACTTTTAATATAATAAATTAAAGTAATCTCCCTTATTTTAATTAAAATTTGGATTTATTAGTTACCGCCTATATGGCCGGTTTAGGTGACAACCTTATTTACCGCCTATATGGTCGGTTTTATATTCCAGACGCAGTTTCCGCCTATATGGTCAGTTTAGGTAATAACTTTGTTACCGCCTATATGGTCGGTTGGAATTAATTGAGACAAATGGAATTTCCGCCTTTATTGTCTGGTTAAATATAATTAATTAATCGGTAAACATTGACAATAAGGGAGATTTCTAATTTTGAAATATCAAAAGTGGATCCTTTAACCCCATAATTTTCTTTCATTATTGTAATTTTACTTTTATTTATTTTCAAGTTATTTTTTATGATGTTTTGTTTAATTAAGTTTGTAGTAATCCTAGGTATGTATCGTAGCTAAATACATAATATATGGGTGTGATGAATTCCAATATCACCAGTTTATAAGTTGGTTATTTTATGCCTTGGGTAATATATTGGTTTATTTATTGAGTCTTAGTCTTAATGCTTCTTGTTAACTGGCCATTAATAAGATTGATTTGGTAAACTTAAAATTAACTTGACGGAGGAATTTTAGGTTTCAGCCTTAGCCTTAATAGCACACGATCTCCCTTAAGGATTAGTTACCCCTTAATAGATTTCCTTCCAAGATGGACATATACCTGTCGGGTGGGGGTAGCCATAATTGGAACTTAATCTTAATGAATTCAGGTAATTTGATTAACATAGACATATGATTAATTAGGCTACACTGGGTATTTGCATCTGACCATCGATAGAGGCTTTTGCATAATTTCGTGTCCCAGGTTAATAAACCAATATATTACACAAACATGAGATAACCACTTCATCTTTAAGAGATATTGGAATGATTCACAACCCTAGATAGTTTAATAATATTGAATTTTCCTTTAATTTACATTCGTACTATTTTATTTACTTGTTTTAGTTTAAAATCAACATCCAATCAACAACCAATATATTAGATACTCGTAAACATTTGGCTTCATAAATTAATAGCTTAGGTATTAAGTCCTCGTGGGATCGATACTTTTTATACTACTTGAGCGATACTTGTGCTTGCGTTATACGTGTGTGATCACGCCGATCATCTTGCATGATTTTTTTTATTTAATGTAATGAAATATTTTATGTAATAAAATATTAATTATATATATATAATAATAATTTTAATTTAATTTTTCATTTTTTAATTTAAAAAATAAATATTATTAAAATTTATTTGTAATTATAAATAATTACATATATATTTTAATAATATTTTATTTTTTAATAATTTTAAATATATTTAGCGTCACCGCTAAATGTCTGTATTAATCGTCGACAGCACAAATATCGACGCTAATAATTATTCACATTTAGCAACTGTAAAAGTCCACGATATTTAGCGTCACATATGCTTGTCGACGTAGAATTGTCCACTTTCTACGCCATCGTATATCAGTTTCAACGACAACAACCGGCGATGCAGAGTTGAATATTTAACATCGCCGAAGCTTTCTCAATACTAAAACTTTCATCGGCCGGCCTTTAGCATCCAGTTTCTACTTCGCCATCTTTCGATGCCAAAAATATTAGCGTCGACTTTTATCTCTTTTAACATCAAAGTTTGGCGATGTTGAAAATCATATTCTTGTAGTGAAATACGTTTTCATTAAGTAATGATGGATTCATATTATCTGGGCTATTGAAGGAAAATCATAAGTGACCATAGAGCTTAAACGTTAGAGATCTAAATTCTTATATTGTGCATAATACGGACCACTGTAGGACTGGCCAAATTATATACATGAGTGAGTAGTCTTCCAGGCTTCATTGCTTGTTGTGTATTTCGTAGTTAATTTTAATTTTATGAAAATGATCAATATATATAATAGTGCACATAAAAATGCACATAATTGAAAATTATAATTTATTTGTCTTGTAGTAAATAGTTTTTTTTTAATAGTTGTGTGTAATATGGTGTGCATTTTTATGTGTACATATTATTACTCTAATTTTATTAGTTTCTTCGAGAAATGAGTTGTTTGTTGTTCTATATATGAGTGGGAGTCTTCTATCCTTATCGATTATTTTTAATTTGTTTCATTGTTTGTTCTATATATGAGTGCTGCTGGTAATTGACTTTCCAGGGCAGCTTCCAACTGGTATTCCCCTTTAGGTATTCTAGCAGTATTCCCTTTTTCATGATTGCCTTTATCTGTCGATATGGAATTTTGCATTTGGCAGTGGTGTTCCCTATGTCCCTGTGAAATTCACAGTACAACCCCTTATTGCGGAATTCATCTGGTCCTTTCATCGGTTGTGGTTCCCTTAGCATACCCGAATCCCTTATATTGTGGAAGATTTGTTATTGTGGGATGGTGAACTAATACAACAGTCCATTATCTTCTCATTTAGGCTCTGAAACATTTCTTTAGACTTTTTAAGCATCTCTTGAGGCACTTACCTCTCTTCGTTCATCTTGCGGTCTCCTCTTCTTTGGATTCTAACCTTGCTCGTCGTCTATCCTATTTTTTTGGCTACCTATGTCTACAATTATAATAGCAGCAACTAGGGACATTCTGGACTTGTTCTCCGTCACCTTCAGCAAGCCATCTGCTCTGGTCCATACCTCTGGCGCGACTTCATATATCTAAGCTTTCAGCATATGGTTTTCTTATTGTATGGCTTGCATATATTCATGAAATTATTATTTCATTAATTCCATTACTGCTATAGCCTAGTGGCTTTGTTATTCCATCTGTTTCATCATTTCTTGCATCATTGTTGTGACATCCGCTATAGGCTTCAGATAAATGGAAACTTCATCTTCTTGGTAAACAACCGAAGCAGAGATTCGATTCCTTGTTCCTAGGGACGATTCTTGTTTTCCTCGATTGAGTAGTTCCGTAGACACATCTTTTCATCTCGTTACTTTTTCACAGACGGCGCAAATTGCTTGTGCAATTAACTTCACAATAATAGAATTAAAATAAGAATATAGAAGTTGATCAAAGGTACTTTGTTATTTCTTGAATATCAAAAGGTCTATTCCCTTTCTCACAATTCTCTTACTATTTATAATACTCTATTTTAAGGAAAATAAACTGACAACAGTTACATTCCATTCATATTTTCCATTAACTGGCCCTTACATATTCTAGACAGTTGTCTAGCTTAAAGAAACAGAACGTAATTAATTAACTGTCCTCTTTGTTATTTCTGCGATTCCCATAAGGAATGAGCTGATATTTCAGGCTGATTCCTTGTGTGATCCTTGCTTGCCTCCTTAGGGGCAAGTCTGAAGCGAATGGTCTGTCGTCAGACTCTGAAGGGAGGCTCTGAAATTAAGTTCTGATGGAAGGTTTTGAAGTTAGGCTCCAATGGAGGGTCCTGAAATCAGACTCTGACCCAAGACCCTGAAGCTTGATCATGATAGGAAGCCCTAGAGTCAGACTCTGACGGGAAACTCTAGAGTCAGACTCTGATATTGTTTAGGCTCTGTCGGTAGACACTGAGTTTAGAGTCTGAAGGTAGTTGTTGACATCAGATTCTGAAATTAGTCCACACATCATATTTCGATAAGCGTGAAGCTACCCATGGGCGAGTGTTAAGACCAGAATAAGGAGAAATGCTACCTTAAATGGTAGGTGTGTTGAAAAAAATGAAAAAAAGGAAAAAGAAGGAAAAAAACCATACCATACTGAGCAAAGAAATGCAATTACAGAGTACTTTTGAGATATCTAGGTTGGTTTGACCTATCAGATCTCAATTTTTGAGACGAAATTATTGAGTTGGCTTACTTAAGAGTCGAGCTGTGAATGAACTCTTACACACACACACACTGTGAGTCTGGCTTAGATACAAAAACTTGGATTTAAGTTGCATTGAGTACTTTAAAGGTTCTCTGATTTCATTAGTAGGCATTCTTTGAGGAAAATATTATGTATAACTATCGGGACTATTTTATTTTATTTTATTATTTTTGTATGATTACATGTGTGTGAATGACTTTTGTGGGTCTCGTCGCTGCAAGCCCTCACAAGACTATAACACGTCCACTACGGTCGCCTAGGGGTTTAAAAGCTTGTTGCATACGCTAAATGCAATCGTGATCCCTACGAAAGTGACCTAGCTAATTATGCTATTTGTGTTTGATTATTTTTATTTAGTTTTTATTTTGACTTTTGCTCAAGATTATCAAAATCTTAAGTTTTGAGATGTTTGATAAGTGCGGTTTATACTCACATATTCAGGCATTCTTAACTTACTATTTTGTTAGGTTTCGTGTCATTTATTGTATTTTATAGTTTGTTTTATGTTTTATTGATAGGAAGCATTGGAACAAGGATCTTAGAGCAATCGTACGTGTTTTGGGACCTTACGGATGCAACGGAAGCATGCGGGAAAATATAAAATGCAGAAAACCCTAATCCTGAAAAATAGGATGGTGTTGCGGTGCCACTTTTGGCGCGACGCCTCCTCAGGATGCCAACATAGTGATTTGCCGAGAGTTAGGCATCGTGACACTAATTCCGGCATCGCGACGCTGCAACAGGAGCCCAGAATCTTCATAATTTACTATTTTACATGCACAAAGACTCCAAGACTTTCCTATAAATATAGAGGCTCATCCAAAACCCTAAATAGGAGGCTAACACAACTCAAGAGTTTAAGAAATTTTTTTTACAGAGATCCAAAGAGAAATATTGAAGAGCAACAAGAGGAGACGAATGCGGTGACGTCCGAAGACGAAGGGATTCGATTCGGGTTTAATCTTCTAGTTTATTTATTTAACTCTAATGATTAATATTAGATTTATGACCATGATTTCATTGTTTTATTATTTGGTCATGAACTAAATTTATTATTCTAGAGGATGATGTAGTCAATGTTTGAAACTATGTGTTGTTTGCCAATTTGATTTTTATGAAGTTTTAATTCAGTTTATTATATTCTTTTGCATTCAATGCTTTTTGTTTGTTGGCCACAAATTAAGATGATGAATGTTTATAATCTATCGCTCGGGAGAGAGGGATTTTGAATAGGATCTAGAGAATATAACTTAGGAGATTTGTAAAGTTCGGAAGAATCTATAATCTCTTCGAAGTCATTAACAAAGAATCACAGAGAGTAATGAATTGTTAATTACTAAATTTTTATAGGGATATTGAAGTTTGTAATTGTTAACATATTCTCTCGGCACTTGGGAGAGGGAGTTAGAATAATTTAGGATTCTTGACTTATAAATAATGCATCTGAATAAGAATTGAATGATATGACAAATACATAGGGGATAATTAGGTGAAATCGGACTCTAGAATCTCTCTTATCTTGGATTCTCTTTATCAAAACGTTTTTTTTCTTAATTATTTAGTTTTTAATCTAAATTTAATTACTTTCTAAATAAAGTTAGGTTTACTAATTATAGTACTTAGTGTGAGTTGAATACAATCCTTGTAGGTTTGATACTCTTTCACTTATCTTTATTAAATCTTGACACCGTACACTTGTGGTACGATATAAAATATCACAACAACTCATGATGTTGCTAGGACTGGTGGGGCCCTGCATCTCTATGTATTTTCCTATGGTTCTGACAATGGCTTGCTGAATCGGTCCTGATCCTGGTATACTGGTTCTGATCTTGTCTTTGCCAGTGCGGTCCTGACCCAACATACGGGTTCTCATTATATCCTTCTACCATGATCTCGACTTCATGTCAGCTCCTGAATTGGCTTGGATATTCACACCCTGACCCGACTGTGAAATTCAGGTCCTGACATTCATGCCCTGATATTTACATTTGAATCAGGTCCTGATAATTGCATCTGATTCGGGTCTTGATATGCATACAATCTCTTGAACTTATCTTCTTGTACCATTATATAACGTCTAGTTAGCTATCACGTTATCATACCTAGTCAGCTGCCACATCATAAGTTTGACGACCAATAAATCAACACTTGCTCAAAACTTCAGCTAGGATTTAATCTTTCTGTATTTGGTCTTCACTCTTTCGGGTTTTTCTTCCTTACACCAGCTTTTGATATGATTTTCAAGCCATGATGGGTCTCTCGACCATGTATCATGTTCTTATCTCGAATTTTTAGGCTCTGACAGGTTCTTCTACTATATGTCATGTTTTATCTGTGGTTGTCTACCTTGTCAAACATTGACAAATTATTCCCTCTTTGAACTTGGCGCTCGGGATTTTCATACTCTGATAGGCTTTTCTACTAGCTATCAGAGGATTCTTCCCTCATCATACCCTGTTAGGCATTTCCTCTTTGAGTATGACAATTAGAAGCTTCATGTTCTGACACAAGTTTTTTTACCATGCGTCAGGATCTTCGTCAGACCCAAATAGACATTCCCTCTTGGGTCTGACGTTCAGAAACTCCATACTCTAATTGGATTTTCTGCCATACATCAGAGTCTTCTTTTACTTATCGTCGGAACCTGATAGGCATTTCCTCTTTGGGTATGACATTATGCTCTAATGGGTTTTTTCTACTAGAAATCAGAGTATTCTTTTCTTATCAGGCCATGTTAGGCATTTATTCTTTGGGTCTGACTTCATGCTCTAATGGGTTGTCTTTCTTATAATGCATTAGAGTCTTCTTTTCTTGTCAGATCCTGTTAGACATTTCCTTTTTGGGAATGGCTTCATGCTCTGATAGGTTTTCTTTTTTATCATGTATCAAAATCTTCTTTTACTTCTCGTCAGACCCTGATGGACATTTCCCCTTTGGGTATGCCTTCATGCTATGATGAGTTTTCTTTCTTATCATGCATTAAAGTCTTCTTTTCTCGCCAGAATTTGTTAGGCATTTCTTCTTTAGGTCTGATTTCATTCTCCAATAGGTTTTATTTTTTTACCGTGCATCAGAGTCTTCTTTTACTTCTCGTCAGACCCTGATAGGCATTTTCGCTTTGGGTCTAACTTCATACTCTGATGGGTTTTCATTTTTACATGCATCAAAGTTTTCTTTTTCGTCAAACCCAGTTGTGCATTTCCTATTTGGGTCTTACATTCTGAGGGTTGGACGGGTAGTTAAACCATACGTCATGTTTCCTCCTTGGATTGTCAGGTACTGACGAGTTTTTCTACCATGCGTTTTACCTATCTTATTTTTTATATATATTTTTTTCAAAAATGAAGGCAGAATAAAAACTGGTCAACCAGATAGTAATTATGTTTCATTTAAATTGAGAGAATATGGAAAAGTACAGTATTCTTACGCATAGTATTTTTTTTAAGCATTTGTGTGCTCTATGTTCTGGGCACTGCCTTTCTATTTCTTATATTCAGGGCCTATAGGTTCTTTTCCCTATGTCCTGCTGCTTGGCGATGCCTCAGACTTCTGTTGGTCGCCTCTCTGGCTCTGGTGCTGCTGGTAATTGACTTTCCAAGACAGAGCCCCAGCTTCCAACTAGCTCTTCCCCTTTAGGTATTTCAGCAGTTTGCCCTTAGTCATGATCGCCTTTATTTATCGGTACCGATTTTTTGCATCTGGCAGTGGTGTGCCCTATGTCCCTGTAAAATTCATTGTACAGCTCCTTATCACAGTCCTTTCATCAGTTGTGGTTCCCTTAGTAGACCCAGATCCCTTATTTTGTGCAAATTTTGTTCTTGTGGGAGGATGAACACATATAAAAGTCTATTGTCTTCCCATTTTGGCCATTTAGGCTCTGAATCGTATGTCTGTACTTCTTCAGCATCTCTTGAGGCACTGACCTCTCTTATTTCATCTTGCGGTCTCCACTTCTTTGGATTTTGACCTTGCTCGTTCCCTTTCATGTTTCTTTGGCTACATTTGTCTACAATCGTAATCGTAGCAACTTGGGATATTATGAACCTGTTCTCTATCACCTTCAGCAAGTCTTTTGCTCTGGTATGTACCTCTGGCAAGGCCTCATAGATATGAGCTTTCAGTGCATATTTTTCTTCATGTATGACATGCACCTGTTCCTGAAACTGTTGTTTCATTACTTCCATTGCAGTTGTGCCTGACGGCTTTGGTTTTCTATATGTTTCATCATTTCGTGCATCATTGTTGTGACATCTGCTACAGGCATTAGATGGTTGGAAACTTCATCTTCTTGGTGAGCAGTCGAAACAGAGATTCTGGATTCCTTGTTCCTTGGAGCCATTCTTGTTTTCCTCAATTGAGTTAACTCCATAGACACAGTTTTTTTCTCGTTATTTTCCCACAGACGGCGTCAATTAATTGAGCAATTAACTTCACAAACATTAGAATTAAGAGAAGAACATGGAAGTTGATCACAAGTACTCTGTTATTGCTTAAGATCAAAAGGTTCATCCCATTTTTTAGGATTCTCATACTATTTATAACACTTCATTACGAGGAAAATAAACTAACAACGGTTAAGTTCCATTCATGTTTCCAATTAACTAGCCCACTCCCTAGAATCTCGAAACTTCCATATTTTAGGTGGTTGTCCAGCTTAACAAATGGAAAGTAATAATTTGTTGTCTCATTCTTTATTTATGGAATTCCCATAAGGAATGAGCTGATATTTTGGGCTAATTCCTTGTATGATCCATGCTTGCCTCCTAGAAGGCGAGTCTGAAGCGGATGCTCTGTCGTCAGACTTGTTGGGTTTCTCTAAGGTCCCGGGATCAAATCAAGCAATGAAACATATGTACGAATACTCAAAGAAGTTGCGGAATACTTACAATGATCGGTTGAGCGATGCGACGAACACAAAAAACTTTTCCAAGCTCCCATGAAGCTCTCGGCATTTGCAGGTTTTTGTGCTCCTCCATTCGGCCATGGATGATCCACCAAGCTCCAAGCTTGTGATGTGTATTCCAAGCCCACTGGTGGGTTTCCCTATCACCATCATACGACTCCTAAAGCGTGCTAGTATTCCGGAAATTTTGCCGCAAAACTTCCTATGCTTCTCATTCAACTCACGGTGAAACCAGAAAAAATAGAGAAGAAAAGGCCCTAGGCCGAATGCAAGAGAGGAGGAAAGAGAGAAGAAAAAATGTGTTAAGTGTTGGTGGTTGGAAAAAATGTGTATCTAATACACAAAATGAATTTCAAAAATTCATTTACCGAATTTTTTTGCTTTCCAAAAGTCAAAGGCTTTAAAGCCAACAACCACTCACATCAATCACTCAAATGACAAGTTGTCACATCACTCAAAGTGACTAGTGATTGACGCTTGATGTGACTTGTGGGCCGCACCTGAATTCGCAATGCGAGTGCGCCCGCAAACACTCTCGGGCTTGGGTTCGCTAATTCCAAATTAACGAATTTTCTGTTGCGATGTAATTAAATAATTATGCCTAGCAAAATCACTATTCACGTCGAAAACGAATTAATTCTAAATTAACTCGTTCGCCCTAATTAAAATCTAATTTTAATTCCATGTCGAAATCCAATTTCATATAATATATCGAATATATTATTTTATCGATTAATTCCAAATTAATCGTTTTCTTTCTTTAATAAATATTTTAACCCAGATAAAATATCTCCGTAATTAATCACAGATTAATTTTCTCTATCATCTAATTAATCCCAGATTAAAGAAGTGCGAGTCATACATCATCGGTGAATCTTTGGGAAGCGACCTATGAGATCCCCGGATATGTTGCCAGTAAATCCGGTCGTCGGACTATCCGAACACGTACTTACCTATTACTACATTTTTACCGATTACAAGACAAGGTTGGCTTTTAGCAAAGTGCCATGCCTACCCAATTCTCCAGAAATATCCTTACAGGAATATGTTATCTATATCAAGCGTAGTATACGTAGTATTGCGTATTTCGATCCAGTATCGGATGTCACGTGCAAGACCTGGGGCTGGAAATGTGTCTTCCCCGTACGAAGCACATATCGGATCTCTGGTAACTAGTCTCTATAATCGGATAAACATGACCTAGTCATAATATCCCGATAGCTGCAGCATATAAGAGAACGAGTTATGTATCCTAGGTGATCATCATCTCCACTATTACTGGAGTGATACTTCCATCTCGACATCACATCCAATACACTACGATTCTCAATATACCTAGAAGAGGCGTACACAGAACCGGTTAAAGCCTTGGACGACCAAAACCAAAGTATATTGATTGTCGCAAGTATTAGCGGTGCAAGTCTCAGGTTAAGACCAAATACACCTACCCTGATTCGGACTTCCATAGACACATAGTCATACTACCAATGGAATTCCGAGGGGTCTATCCAGAGCGAAGCTGTTTCCCGTACCATCGGTAAACACAACCTCCTATTACACTTGCATGAGTATCCTATACCCAAATATATGAGAACTATGTCGTTATGCTCCCACAACGCGCACAAGTGACTAGTCTATTCCGCATTATCGATGTCCAATCTGGATAATACTACGTCTAGGGATATTTAATGATTAAACCTTCATGGATTGATACTGTCTCATATCTTATCAATCTAAAACTAATCATATGGACCTTCTATCAATTATATATATCTTGGTGATCTAATCACAAATTATAAAAAAACAATTTCCTTTGTCACATAGTTAATTTGTACAACAACACCATGATCTGTACAAATAGTGATGCTATGGGCCATAACTGTCCAACAATCTCCCACTTGGCCTATAGCCAGTCACTCAAGTGTCCTACACCCGAACTATATACGGTTCGCTCAAATTTCTGCTGAGGAAAGGCTTTTGTCAGCGGATTTGCATGATTATCATCTGATGCGATTTATTCGATCATCACATCGCCACGATGTATGATCCGAACGAATCAGATGAATAACTAAAGTATATATCTGGATCGTTGATGAGACCATTAATTCTTTAGCTTGTGATGTAGCCTAGCTCAGCTGCTAACAGAACTATATCTAATCTAATTAGATTATTATCAATCCAGAAGGCTTCTATTGCTGCCTCAGCTGCAGCAATAATCCACTTTTGTTGTTTGCTCGGTAACAGTATCTTGCTTGGAAGATTTCCAGCTCACTGTTCCAGTATTTAAACTTTATAGTACCGTTGTTATGACTAATAGTCGTTATTATTGGTTTGGAAACTTGCAGCAGTGAACCCAGTCACTTCAAGTTCTCCTTCGCCATGGTATAAGATACTTAAAGATCCTCTAAGATACTAATGGATGTTCTTAACATTAATCCAGTGACTATCATTTGGATTGACTTGATTTTGACTCCATATGCTCAAAGCGTATGAGACACCAGGTCGCGTACATTTATTTCAATGTACGAGTTCTCGGAGAGTACTAACAACTTTAAATCTATCCCAGTAGATCTTTATTCCTAGAATAAATGTTGTTTCTCCCAAGAATTCTACGGAGAATTTTTCATGAAAGCCAAGCTTTCACCGATTGTATTATGGGAATATCATTTCCAAGAAATGACATGTCATTATTGTATAGGATATTCACTGTCAGTGCGCTCCCACTAACCTCCTTATATACACAAGAATCATTTTCGTTTTGAATTAAATCATATACCATTATGATTACATCAAAATGATAATTCCAAAAACGCTATGTTTGCTTCAATCCATCCATGGATCGAATAACCTGCGAACCTTGTTTGCTAGTTTTGGTACGACAAAACCGTCAGGATGTTGTAAACATCCTCCAAAATGTTTCCGTTTAAGGAAAGCGGTTTTGGCATTCAGCTGCCATATTTCATAAATGAAATATGCAACATTAGTAAGCATCATCCAAATGGATTTAACAATGGCAACAGGTAAAAGGTTTTGTCGTAATCGACACAATGTTGATAACTATACCTTTTCGCTACAAGCCCAGCTTAGTACGTTGGTATGTTGCCATCCATGTATGTCTTCCTTGAAGACTTATATAGTACCAATAGGCACAATGCCTTCCGGTACAACAACTAGTGTCTAAACATAGTTGGTATACATGGAATCCATTTTGGACATCATGGCACTTTGCCATATTAGGGAGTCGATACCTTGTATCACTTCCTCATACGTAGTCAGTTCGTATTCCTCAATAAGATTGACATCTTTATGAGGTGAGATCAGAAACCCATACCTCCCAGGTTGTTTTCTGACTCTCTCCGACTTACGCGGTTCTTGTGTATTCGAAGATTATTAGTATAGTTCCATCCTTGATGAACTATTTGTGTTCCATTAAGGAATCGGTGCCTGGAATAGTATTATTCCGATTTTCATCGAGTTTTACTTTCCTCCCACTTACCACTGCATATAGGTATTCCTCTTAGGAAAACCGCAGGGCGAGCAACAATTACATTGTTCTCTAGTGAGTTGTATAAGTACTATACATTGGTTTCCCTAGGATAACCCACAGCTTAGGCACTTATCTGATTTGGGTTCTAGTTTGGTATCATCCAAACATATGCCTAGCATTCCCAAATCTTCAGGAATTAGAAAACCAAGTTTCTTTCCTGTTCATATCTATTTATCTAATATGAAGTCTGTCTAACAGATTTTATGGAACCTTATTCAAAATAAGTTCTGCACTGTTAATGCATATCCGTTGAAGGAAATGGTAGCTCAGAGCGACTCATGATTAACCTTATCATGTTTAACAAAATTTGGTTTCTCCGTTCAGACACACCGTCAAACTGACGTGTTCCGGGAGGAGTCCTCATTGAAAGAATACTATACTCTTTCAAGTATTTGAGAAACTTATTGCTTAAGTATTTTCATCATGGTCTAACCGTGATGGTTTTATACTTTAGCCGATATGTTTGTTTATTTCATGTCGAAACTCTTTGATTTAATCAAAAGTTTCTGATTCGTGTTTCAAAAGAAACACATAACCATAACGCGATGCCACATCCGTAAAGGTCACGAAACATTCATATCCATATCTAGCCTAGCTACACATGGGCCCACTTACGTCACTATGAACGAGGGCTAACAGATCGGTGGCATTTGCACTTTTACCAAGTAAAGGTGTTTTAGGCACTTTGCCTAATAAACTAGATTCGTAGACATTATTTGAATAGAGTCAAATCCGTCCTAGTATCCACTCTTCGAAAGTGTGGATATATAAGTCTTGTTAATTGTGTCCCAGACAACAATGCCACATTTAAATTTCAACTGATTAATTCAGTTTGAGCTATTTGTTTGTCATGTTATATGTTTGAGATTTATTTATATTCAAAATATAAATATTTTTATTCACATATAATGTGTTTATCTCAATATCATCTTCATAAAATAAAAAACTTTAGTGTTCTGGAATATAAAGGTATACCCGCAACGGGTTAAACCCTGATATAGAGATAATGTATCTAGTCAAACTAGTCACATTATAACAGTTTCCTAAATTTAAGTACACACCCGAAGGGTAGTTCCTAAACTTAGGTTTCTACGGTTAAAACAGCGATTATCGTCCCGTTTCCTAATCGCAGATTAATCTCATCTGAAGTCAGTATCCTGCTTATCAGCAATTTCTGCACATCAATACATATTCATGTACCACACTCAGTATCTAAAATCCAATTTTAATACTAGTAGTGAACATGTTTATGACAAACATGTTTGAAGTCAGAGCCTTGCTTGTTCTTCAATTCCTTTATGTGTGCCTTGTCCATACGGCAGTCACGCTTCTGTGTCCCCGTTTGCCACAATTAAGTCAGACATTTTGGGATATGTCCTTTGTCTTCTCAGAAAATTATAATGATTTTTGCCTTTGCCACTTTTCCACACCCAGAAGCCTTTGGCCAAGCCTTGGCCTTCCGGAATGTCGAAGTGAGATGCGCCTTGCGCTTCTTGCCTTATTGCAAACTTTGGCTTTATCTCCTTGAGTATAGCCATTAACTCTCCAAGAGTTTACTATTGCAATGTAGAACTTCTATGATCTAATGATAGATCTATGAAGATCCTTCAATTTCATTATCATACTATAAGGATCTAATCCTTAGTTCTGATTAAGAAATTAAGGAGTCTTTTTGGCAAGCATAATGGATTAAGCACTAAAGTTATCATCACATGAATATTCCAAATATCATGTTCTACTATTTGCTTAACTCCGGGCTTCGGCTCAAGACGTCACTATATCAAATAAAGTAACTTCTCGATTATCAGGACTATCCTGATTCGTTATTCCCAATTTGAAAATTAAAGTCGTTTAAATACATTTTCACCGAGGATTATGTTTTAAACACTAATATTTCAATTTATCTTGATTGCTATAGTCCAACTATCCAATCAACGATTTCAGGTACTATTAATTATAATGATTACTATAGTCTAACTATATAATCAACTATAATTTAATTGGTTAAATTCAATTATATTGATTACTATAATCCAATTATAAAATCAACTATTAATTGAAATAGTTTGAATACAGTCCAAATGTTTATTAAAACAACATTAATTATTAGTCCAACTAATAAATTAATTTATATTGACGAAAAATTTGTAATGAGCACGTATGGCAAGTAACTAAACGAATATTACAAATTTAATACTTGCCTCCCACTTTTTTTCGGCGAGCCTCTAACCCTCTGTTGAGTACTCGGGAAACCTTGTTTCCTAGTGGGCTAGGATCCCGTTAAATAACACACAATCTTGACTTTGGCCAACAATCTGTATGATAATTAACTAGGTAGATCTCTAAGATCAATTGGATCTCATCCAATTCCTAGATCCAGTAGGTGGACATCCAAGTCCTAAACATATATCTTATATATGCCAATATATCCAATATATTGCCTAACCTTTTTCCTCTGAATCAACTAAGCCTTGGCTTTGGCACAACAAACTTAGTGATCTCAGTTAAGCGGAAAGCTTCGTAATCAATGTCGATGGACAAGAAGTGATCTTGACTTTGGCCAACAAATCACAACTTGGACAAGACACCAATATGGAACAAAGCCTTCATGATTCAAACACATCCTCGACGGACAAAGGTCTTGACTTTGGCCAACAAACCAATGCCAGTCTTGGATCTTGAGTAATAATCACTCAATGGAAGGAAAAACGCTTAATATGATGTTGAGGGTTTTTCGCGTAATTGGCAACCAATTAATTATCTTTGTTAAGGTCTCATCATCATACACCCTTAAACATGCATTCTAAACACATAATAAGGCGCATATAAATAAAATAATAATGATATGCGGATGGATACTTAAACACATTGTTCCTAGAACAAATCTCTCCATTTCCTCTCTCCCGATAGCACAAGTATTACTTCTACCCGATTACATAACACTTCTAAAGAAACCTCATTTACATTGAGGGGAATATGTGAGAAGAGAAATACAAAGAGTAATGAGGTAATAGGTTGGACACGCAGGTTCTATTTAATAAATTCTAAATCTATTACAACAATTTCCAAAATTGCCCTCACCCATCTAATATCCATCCGATATACATTATTCATACATCGCAACCATGTATTCACACAAGCATGTTATCAATCAATCTAATTCAATTAATTAATCTAAATATTAATGACCATCCAATGTTCAAACAACGATTTGATTTTGCGCGAGTCAAACTCGTTTTTGCGAATAAGTACTCAAAGTACGAATTTTTGAATTAAATTAAACTACAACATTAAACCAATTTAATTTGCGTTTAATACTAATTCATTATTTAATTCCAAATTAAATATTTACACTTTTAAAGTACCTTTTCGACTTAGATTCCAAATCTAATCATTACGGGTCTCAAAGCCCGATTAACATCCAATGTCAATTTAATTTAAAGTCCAATGGGCTTTTAATTAATTTCTAAGGCATGGACTTTTGGTCAATATGGGTCAAACCCAAATACCAAAGCCCATTTAAGGAATCACCCTTATTTGCCAAGAAACCAATTTAGGCCCATTAGGCCCAATTAAAATTAAAGGTCCATTAAGTCACAATTGGACATTATAGATATGGTTTTGGGCCCAATTGGATCCAACCAATTTAGCCTAAATCTAACTTGGTACAACCAAGCCCATTAAGCCCAATTACAACTTTTAAAGCC
The DNA here is from genome assembly GCA_019454045.1 of Zanthoxylum bungeanum. Taxonomy (NCBI): domain Eukaryota; kingdom Viridiplantae; phylum Streptophyta; class Magnoliopsida; order Sapindales; family Rutaceae; genus Zanthoxylum; species Zanthoxylum bungeanum. The sequence continues at coordinate 53,957 of SKCR01017762.1, forward strand.
CAATTCCAAAATAAGCCCAATTAATTTAATTTCAAAATTCCAAATTTCATAATTAAATTAATTAAAGTGTATGCCATAATTAATTACCCAAATTAACATTTCTAAAACACAAATTTGTACAATTAATTATGCTCATTATCATCAAAACATGTCCAACACATTTTAATCAAAAATAAATCATTTTCCATGCTATTATGTTCACGGCAATTTGGGGTTTTTAATGTTCGATTCCGATTTCAATCCATTGAATCCTAAATCAACAATTCCCAAACGATTTCAACTCATCCAATGAATCAAAAAACAAAAATCACCATGACATCTAGGGTTCTTCCATTTTCGGCCAAGCCTAAAATTTGGGCAAAAATTGATCCAATAAACTTTTCATGAAATCGATCAAATCCAACTTCAATTAAACATCATTTAAGCATACTCAATCAGAAAATTTCATCAAATCATGCTCAAATTGAATTTACCCAATTTTAACCCTAAATCAATTTTCATGCTAAATTAGGCTCTGATACCATTGTTGGGTTTATCTAAGGTCCCTGGATCAAATCAAGCAATGAAACATATGTGCGAATACTCAAAGAAGTTGCGGAATACTTACAATGATTGGTTGAGCGATGCGACGAACACAAAAAACTTTTCCAACCTCCCTTGAAGCTCTCGGCATTTTCAGGTTTTTGTGCTCCTCCATTCGGCCATGGATGATCCACCAAGCTCCAAGCTTGTGATGTGTATTCCAAGCCCACAGGTGGGTTTCCCTATCACCATTATACGACTCCTAAAGTGTGCTAGCACTTCGGAAATTTTGCCGTAAAACTTCATGTGCTTCTCTTTCAACTCATGGTGAAACCAGAAAAAATGGAGAAGAAAAGGCCCTAGGCCGAATGCAAGAGAGGAGGAAAGAGAGAAGAAAAAATGTGTTAAGTGTTGGTGGTTGGAAAAAATGTGTATCTAATACACAAAATGAATTTCAAAAATTCATTTACCGAATTTTTTTGCTTTCCAAAAGTCAAAGGCTTTAAAGCCAACAACCACTCCCATCAATCACTCAAATGACAAGTTGTCACATCACTCAAAGTGACTAGTGATTTGACGCTTGATGTGACTTTTGGGCCGCACCTGAATTCGCAATGCGAGTGCGCCGCAAACACTCCCGGGCTCGGGTTCGCTAATTCCAAATTAACGAATTTTCCGTTGCGACGTAATTAAATAATTATGCCTAGAAAAATCACTATTCACATCGATAACGAATTAATTCTAAATTAACTCGTTCGCCCGAATTAAAATCTAATTTTAATTCCGCGTCGAAATCCAATTTCATATAATATATCGAATATATTATTTTATCGATTAATTCCAATTAATCGTTTTCTCTCTTTAATAAATATTTTATCCCAGATAAAATATCTCTGTAATTAATCCCAGATTAATTTTCTCTCTCATCTAATTAATCTCTGATTAATAAAGTGTGAGTCATACGTCATCGGTGAATCTTCGGGAAGCGACCCATGAGATCCCCGGATATTTTGGCAGTAAATTCGGTCGTCGGACTATCCGAACACGTACGTACCTAGTACTACGTTTTTACCGATTTACAAGACAATGTTGGCTTCTAGCAAAGCGCCATGCCTACCCAATTCTCCAGAAATATCCTTACAGGAATATGTGATCTATATCAGGCGTAGTATACGTAGTATTGCGTATTTCGATCCAGTATCGGATGTCACGTGCAAGGCCTGGGGCTGGAAATGTGTCTTCCCCATACGAAGCACATATCGAATCTCTGGTAACTAGTCTCTATAATCGGATAATCATGACATAGTCATATTATCCCGATGACTGCAGTACTAAAGAGTACTAGTTCCGTATCCTGCGTGATCATCATCTCCAATATGACTGGAGTAATACTTCTATCTCGACATCACACCCAATACACTACGATTCTCAATATACCCAGAAGAGGCATACACAGAACCGGTTAAAGCCCTGGACGACCAAAACCAAAGTATATTGATTGTCGCAAGTATTAGCGGTGCAAGTCTCAGGTTAAGACCAAATACACCTACCCTGATTCGGACTTTCATAGACACATAGTCATACTACCAAGGGAATTCCGAGGGGTCTATCCAGAGCGAAGCTGTTTCCCATACCATCGATAAACACAACCTCCTATTACACTTGTATGAGTATCCTATACCCAAATATATGAGAACTATGACGTTATGCTCCCACAACGCGCACAAGTGTAATACTAGTCTATTCCGTATTATCGATGTCCAATCTCGATAATACTACGACTAGGGATATTTAATGATTAAACCTTCATAGATTGATACTGTCTCATATCTTATCAATCTGGAACTAATCATATGGACCTTCTATCAATTATATATATCTTGGTGATCTAATCACAAATGATAAAAGAGCAATTTCCTTTGTCACATAGTTAATTTGTACAACAACACCATGATCTGTACAAATAGGGATGCTATGGGCCATAATTGTCCAACAAGACTCTGTATGGAGGCTCTAAAGTCAGGTTCTGATGGAAGGCTCTGAAGTCAGGTTCCAATGGAGGGTCCTAAAATCAGACTCTGAGTAGAGACCCTGAAGCCCGATCCTAATAGGAGGCCCTGGAGTCAGACTCTGATGGAACTAGAGTGAGACTCTAATGTTGTTCATGGTCTGTCGGTAGACACTGAATTCAGAGTCTGAAGGTAGCTGTTGACGTCAAATTCTGAAACTAGTCCCCGTGTCGTATTTCTACTGATCCTTCATTATATGCCTGATTTTTCCTCAAACAATATATAATACGGTGTGCAATTTTATATCTACGTATAATTACTCTAATTTAATTGGTTTCTTCGAGAAATGAGTTGTTTGTTGTTCTATATATAAGTGAGAGTCTTCAACTCTTGTCACTTATTTTTAATTTGTTTCATATACAATATTGGTTTATTGGTCACCATGGAAGAGTAATTCTTTGGTGCAACGGAGGCATGAACAACGTGGTGTTACCAACAAATTAGTAAATGACATGTATAATTTAATATCCATCTTTTTAGTTTTTTTAATATTTTAACACGCGTGATAATGAATTATTGAATTGTTACACGGATGACATGGTACCTTCGTTGTATTGTAGATTTTCTCCACTTTCGAGAAACAAAACAGTTTCTCGTAGTTGAGAGATTTTACATAGAGGCGGCAAACAGTTTGATGTAGTGTACACAATAAATACATTAAGACAGATTCAAGATGAGTGGTGGTGCTCGCTAGATAATGTATTAAGACAGATTTAATATAATAAGGTGGCAATATTTTAGTAAGAGGGATTCCGAACATTGTTTAAGTTCAATAGGTTGTTCTCTTTATCAATTATTCATTCTCTATTTATAATTGTTCAAAAATACAGTATTTTGATAAATTATCAAGCAATGGCAAGGCCCACTTGAAGCATCCCAGATCATTCTTTCCATCTTCAATATGTTTAATTCTGCTCGTTATTCATCCAAGTCCAATTAATGAAAATACAGGAAACATTAATTTGTTCTGCAATTTGAATCTACATGGCAAAAAATAAAATAAAATAAAATAAAAAATAGGATATTAAATTTCTTTCAAAAGAAAAGAAAAGCACGTGTGTCAACAACCAGAGGAAAGGCTGAATAGGCATTGGTCTTGAGGACCTGTAAGCATCAATTTTTGATTCGGTTTGATGTACTAAATTAATAGAAAGTCAACTAAAGGTGGGACTCTTATGCAATCATTTATGCAACACTATAGGTAGTGGTAACATAATGTACGTATAATAATGGCTGAGACCAAAATTAATCAATCGGACCAGAACAACCCATCAGTATTAAAGGACCCTCTCAAGTGGCTACAACTCATGCACCATCCTAATGGACCCGGAGGTGACAGTCGGGAGAGTCAACACATACGGTCGGTTGGGGTTTCAAATTTAACTCAAAATCAGGGCTTCAAATTCAAAGAAATTTCAAATTTTAATATATAATATAACTTGTTTATTTTTTATTCTTTGATAGGGCCCTCATTTAAGAATTCATCTAAGGCCCTATAAAATTCAAGTAACTCAAGACCGCCCCTGATTATGGACCCTTTCCGTTTACATAGTTTCTTCAAAATGAGAAGACATAGAAGTGAGTTTCATCCTCAGGCAATGACAGTGGTAGCTAGTATAGTTCACTTATATTTCATCTTTGACCTTTGTCTGATTTGGATTCGGTGTTAAACTGAGTTTTATATAAATTATAATTGGGTGCATTACTACTAAAGCAGGCATGACAAAAGACTATAAAAAACTCAATACTGGATCCAAATCCCTGATTGCAATTTGCACCAACACATGCTTCCCTTAATCTTCAGTACCTTTATATATTTGGGTACTTCCTCTCCTCATTCCCAGCCAAAACATTGCACCAACAACACCTCCAAAGCTAACAGCCAGCTAATTAGTGTAGACCAGATCATCAAGATTATTTTTCACTTCTAAATTCTAAATCAATATGTAGTTTGGTGTATGCATTGAATATCTTGAATCCATACGCCAAGCTCACATGTAATTTGATCACCACCGTCTAGCATTTGTTCTTGTTCTTTCTTCTCTCGCCACCTGCTTTGACTTGTATTTATATTCTGAAGTTATGTAATTCTGAAGGTCATTAACTTTCCTTATCAGCTCTTTCAAGGGCATTATTTTCCCAATCTGAAAAAGCCCATCCGAGGGGGCATTAGCTAGGACTGTAAAGACTAAACTTTGCTTAGATCCATAACAATGGAAGAGACATTTGTACCTTTCCGTGGGATTAAAAATGATCTTAGAGGAAGATTGATGTGTTACAAGCAAGACTGGACTGGTGGCTTTAAAGCAGGCTTCAGGTATGTAGTAGAGTTAGTCACCACTTTTTTGGCCTCATTTTACATTGTCAAGTTTTAATATGATATAATTTTCAGGATTTTGGCTCCCACCACTTACATATTCTTTGCTTCCGCAATTCCGGTCATTTCATTTGGTGAACAACTAGAGAGAGATACTGGTATTGAAAATATAACAAAATTTTAAATGATCTGTTGATCATTCTTTGTACTGCATGTAAAATCTCAATCTTTGTACTTGCAGAGGGAGTACTGACGGCAGTTCAAACTTTGGCATCTACTGCCCTTTGTGGGATTATACACTCGATCATTGGAGGCCAACCATTGCTGATACTAGGAGTGGCTGAGCCCACAGTCATTATGTACACATTTATGTTCAACTTTGTCAAAGAGAGAGAAGATTTGGGTCGAAATCTGTTCCTAGCTTGGTCTGGATGGTGAGCTTGCTATTTCATATTTTTCGCCTTCTGCTCATGTTTTTCAAATTCTTTTTTTACTGCTTCACAGAACTTGAATGTTTTATCATTAAATCTCTACAGGGTATGTGTTTGGACCGCATTGTTGCTGTTCATGCTGTCAATCTTAGGAGCTTGCTCCATTATCAATAGATTTACGCGTGTAGCAGGAGAATTGTTTGGTCTGCTCATTGCAATGTTGTTCATGCAGCAAGCGATCAAAGTGAGAGTACTTCTCATACCATCATGTATTTTAAAATCATTTATTTTCTTTATGTAATTGATATATATACTTTACTACAATTTCAGGGTCTTGTTGATGAATTTCGAATTCCAGAACGAGAAAATCCAAAATTAGTTCAGTTTAAACCATCATGGAGGTTTGCAAATGGGATGTTTGCTTTGGTTCTGTCATTTGGCCTTCTTCACACTGCGTTAAGAAGCCGAAAAGCAAGGTCATGGCGCTATGGTTCTGGTAAGTCTGCATCTTGTCTGTAAATAGACACTCTTCTACAAAGTTGACAATCTTAGTGAATTTAATTGTTTATTTTTTTCAACTCATGGATTAATTCTAACAAATTTGTTTTTACAGGTTGGTTAAGAAGCTTGATTGCAGACTATGGTGTGCCACTCATGGTTGTGATATGGACAGGTATTTCATACATACCAGCAGGTGATGTTCCGAAAGGAATCCCACGACGCCTCTTCAGTCCAAATCCATGGTCACCTGGTGCTTATGAAAATTGGACTGTCATTAAGGCATGTTTGATTGATCCCTATCTAGTAGTAATTCATTTCCTTCAAAGATCAAATATTAATTTGTGTATAATCAAAATGACAGGACATGCTGAACGTTCCGGTTTCTTACATAATTGGAGCTTTCATTCCAGCAACCATGATTGCTGTGCTCTATTATTTTGACCATAGTGTAGCATCCCAACTTGCTCAGCAGAAAGAATTCAACTTAAGAAAGCCATCATCTTACCATTATGATTTGCTTCTTTTGGGATTTTTGGTATGCAATAGGTTCCTCTTTTTCCCTCTCTGCTTGCATAACCTCACCTTGTGTTAAATTGCATATATTTTTATTTTGTAATGGCAGACCTTATTGTGCGGACTTATCGGAATCCCTCCATCTAATGGAGTCATTCCTCAATCTCCAATGCACACGAAGAGTCTGGCTACTCTTAAACATCAGGTATTCTTCACTGCATGATGGAGTCATTACTTTTCTTTTTTGAGTAACTGTGGAAATCAGTTTGCTTAACATCACACTCTGCTCATTTTGCAGTTGCTCAGAAACCGGCTTGTTGCTACAGCACGCAAAAGTATGAGGAAGAATGCTAGCCTTGGCCAGTTGTATGGAAACATGCAAGAATCCTATCAACAAATGCAGACCCCTTTAATCTACCAGCAGCCAGCTCAAGTATGATTTGATTATATTCCTGTTGTGCTTTACGGTTCAACAACTTTTAGGATCTATTGTCTATAAATTCAAAAAAAGTTCTGGCCTAGCAAAATCGGATGATTTTTTTATGTAACATAAAGGCTATAAGATGAGCAGAAGTTTCTGATTTTAAATCGTCCATCATAAAATCTCAGTCTGCTAAAAGCTAAACTATGTTCAAATTCTTGTTCAGGGACTAAAAGAATTAAAAGAATCAACCATTCAAGCAGCATCATGCACCGGCAATCTTAATGCCCCTGTTGACGAGACATTATTTGATATTGAGAAGGAGATTGATGATCTTCTGCCAGTTGAGGTAAAAGAACAGCGTCTCAGTAACTTGCTCCAAGCCATTATGGTGGGAGGGTGTGTTGCAGCAATGCCCTTCCTCAAAATGATACCAACATCAGTCCTTTGGGGCTACTTTGCCTTCATGGCAATTGAAAGTTTACCTGGAAACCAATTCTGGGAAAGGATCTTGTTGCTCTTCACGGCGCCCAGCAGAAGATACAAGTAACACTATCAAACTCTGGTCTTTAAATGATCTCAATTTTACTCTTTTTGCTTAATAATGTCTTAAGATAAACATATCTTTCTTGCAGAGTCCTTGAGGAGTATCATGCCACATTTGTTGAAACTGTGCCATTCAAAACAATAGCAATATTTACCACTTTCCAAACAACTTATTTGCTCATCTGTTTTGGTCTTACTTGGGTTCCAATTGCTGGTCTTATGTTTCCTCTGATGATTATGCTGCTGGTTCCCGTAAGACAATACTTGCTGCCCAAGTTTTTCAAAGGGGCACACCTACAGGACTTGGATGCAGCAGAGTATGAAGAGGCTCCGGCTTTGCCATTCAATCTTGCAGCAGTATGATTTCTATCCAACTCAATAAACTTTTATTGACTTGCGGACTTTTTTCATATTCATCAAATGTTTGATATTTTTCAAAACAGGAGACAGAGGTGGGTGCTGGAGCTTCTTGTGCAGGGGATGCAGAGATTTTAGATGAGGTAATAACTAGAAGCCGTGGTGAGTTTAGGCACACAAGCAGTCCTAAAATCACAAGCTCCACTTCGACACCAGCAAATGACCCTCTGAGCATTCACAGCCAGCGAGTCCAACAAAGTCCTCGCCTCAGTGAACTAAGAGGGGAGAGGAGTCCCCGTGTCCCTGGGAGAGGTCTTCCAAGTCCAAAGTCCGGAGAATCAAAATTGTCTAATTTGGGGAAAAGCCCTCAAAGCTAAAGCCTCAAAATTACTTGAAATAATTGACTGGTGTGATCTATTTACCTTAAGAAGTTTAAATGGCTTGTTGGTTGTACTATTTTCATTGCTGCGTGTGTTGTTTTGATTGGCATTATTGTAAAATTAATCTCTTTTCTTCTGAGCAAATGTGTAATATCATAATCTAGTAGGTTGAATTGTAACAACTACACTAGTTGATATGTTCTTCCAAGTGTACAATTCCATTCCCTTTGTAAAGTAAACTTGCTGTTACAAAAATATTTTCCTCTCTTCCTACTCCTATGTTCTCTCAAACACTCAATTATTGACTATATAATGATTGATTATCAGGTGAGGCACCTCTAAATTATAAAATGTAGATTTGATCTTTGAATATTTTCCAATTTCCATAATGCTACTAAAGAAGCCCTGTCAATAGCATCAAAATAGATAACAGGCACAAAGGGTCAACCTAACACCACTACTATGAATGTTCAAAATATTAATGCCACTATGCACAAAAAAATACATATACCTTCGTATGATGTCTAACATCGCTGGGGAAGATTGTTGGGATGTGTTTATAAAGGAAAATCTCACTTAATTAGTAATACGTGTTTTGACACAGGTTTATGCCACGAACAAAACCGCAAAGAACCCGAACTTAAGAGATGAGCCACCCTCACTTACAGCATGCTGGTATATGAACAATTAAACTAGACCTAATCTATACACCTTTTTAAGATTTAGACTCTAGTCATTCTGTCTTGCGTTTGTCTTGTCACTGCACTCATTACAATCCAACATCAATTATGAAAATAAAGGGTTCATTTTGGGACGTTAGTAGTGAGAGGGAAAGCCGAAAGTGAGGCTTTTGAAATAGTTGCCAAAGAAAAAGCAGCGGCCATAAATTTGTCTCACAAGCATTGACTGAGCTGAAGAGACTGTCTGTGCCTATCATAATTCTGAATGTGTGCGTGTGAAGGCAGTGTTGTTGTTGTCTTAGCATTGACTCTAATGGGGTCATGGCTATCATTATTATTTGCTTATCAGTCTCATTCTAAGGATTTCAGGATTTTCATATTTGTGTAAAATTCTGTGAACCAACTCCCAACGTTGGCTTTTAGTCATCTTTTGATTCTATCCACAAAGAAAACACGCTTGGCATAATTAGTTGTACAGAAACATATATTTGATGCTTTGAGTGAAAATAGGACACCTAAGTTAACCATAATCTTACTGATGAAAATTACATTAGTGCTGATACTATACTCGACGGACATGATCAAATAGGCATTTGGTGGGTGGTTTGTGATAGTGACTTTGTATAGCACGTAAATGCACGTATCAAACAAGTAGTATAAAAATATCGATCCCACGAGGAATTGTTATTACTGTCGAATACTATAGTTTTATCAACCCTAACTTTATTTAAACTAGCGTTTATGAAGAGAGAACTATTAACTAAGGAAAGTAAAGTAAAAGGAAAGCAAACAATAAACACGAGAAAATATCAAGAAAAGAAGAATGTATGATCACAACTTCCCTATAATAATCCCTTAAATTAATCTCTTATATTTATAACTGATCAATTATAATGAATTATTGTAGGAAATTCTCTAATATATATAGTAAAAATGTAGGAGAGATATGTCCCTTAAGAAGTGCTTTATCGGAAAGCACAAAGATGAATGGACATATCCTCTAAAGTAAATGTATGTCTCTAGGCTTCAAAAGACATAAGGAATGGGTATAACCCTTAGAAGGGTTACACCCTAATCTAAAGGGTGCCCACAAAGGAACCCTTCCATGCCTATAAAAAGGGGTTCTTGAGTTCATTTTCTATCATCCAAAAAATCATTCATTCTAAAGTATCTAAAGTGCAGAGAGAGTTTCCACCATTCTTCCTCAAGTTCAAGTTCTTAAAGAAATGAGTGCCCCTTCTATAAAAAGCAACCAAGTAATCTTGGGAGAACATTAGCCACAAGACATTCGTAGAGCACCGAGGCCGGGCTAATAAGTTCTTAAGGACATAGGCAACTCGATTTTGTTCTCATTCATCATCTTCTTGAACATATTTACAGGTTTTTCTATCCTTGTTCAAGTTCCATGTTCATGTTTTATAATAAGAATTTGATTGTATGATGCATGTTGAATTTGTTTAATAAAATATAGAGAACAACAATCTTAAAAACTTATTAATTTACATGTGTTGTTAAATCTAATTTTGCATGTTTCAATTTTCTTCCTGGAAAATGTATTTTGTGCATGAAAATTACGTAATGTCGTTCAAACGCCCGACGAACATGTAGGTAAAAAATCATATATTATGCAGTTTCGTTCGAACGCGTCTTCAAACGCAACTCGAACGCAAATCCTCTGGAAAGTTTCGTTCGAATGTGTTTTCAAACGCTACACGAATGTGAACTCACTGGAAAGTTTCGTTGAAACGACTGAACGAACGTGACACAACGTAAGTCAATCCTGGAATTTTTTAGATTTAAAATAATAATATAGACTTACATACATCTATAATGCCTTGATAATTATCATATAATATACATGTTATAGGTATGGAATTTGGTATTATAGAATATATGTAGTAATATTAACTTAGTAAAATCATATATTGAATTTTATAAACTTGGTAGTATAGGTTTAAGTTAATATTAGGAAATTCAATTATCACAAGCATACACTTAATCTATGATATGATAAAGTTGAAAATTACTTGTTAATTATTTGTTGCATAATTGGTTGAGAGTTAAAAATGTAATTATACACAAGCAATCTCATCCAAGCTTGATTGAATTTATATATTTATATGCATACATATATTTGAAAATTATTGTACTTGTGAATTGAAGTGTAACACTAATATTGAACGTCTAAGATATTCTATTGAGAAAGTGATTAAGGAAATTTTATCAACAAGGCGATAAGAGCCTAAGTGAGAAAGGATTTAAGTGGTTACACCGGACCCCCTTATCCTCTGGGAATATTCATTTATTTATATATCATAAGAAACCTTAGTAATAAATTCAAGGACTTGTGTTATGTGGTATTATTGTACAATATTACAACAAATAGACTCTTAGTGTAACACATAAACAAGATCATACAGTTGATCGTTGTGTGATTTAACTTTTTTGATTACTATTATATGTCCAGTTACACATGGCTAGTGGAAATATCACAGTATTGATCACTCATGGAGAGAAACCGGGTAAGTTTGGTGGAGCAAACTTCAAACAATGGCAGATTAAAATGTTGTTCTACTTGACAACACTGCAGTTGTCTAAGTATCTCACGGAAGATCCTCCGAGTCATTTGGAGGGGGAAACGAAAACAGCCAAGAAAATGCGAGTTGAGACATGGTCTTCATGAAACTTCTTATGCAAGAACTACCTCTTGGGAGGGCTTGACAATACCTTATACAATGTGTATCAAGACATGGTTTATGTGAAGATTCTCTAGGAATTTCTTGGGAAGAAGTACAAAACAGAGGATGTTGGTCAAAAGAAATTTATCGTGAGTGGGTTTCTGGACTATAAAATGGTAGATTCAAAGATGGTAATGTCTCAATTGGGTGAACTACAGTTGATCATTCATGAAATATTGGATGAAGGAATGAAACTCTGTGAGACATTTCAAGTTGCAACAATTATTGAAAACGTACCCCCATCATGGAAGGACTTTAGTAGCTATCTGAAACGTAAGAAGAAGCAGATGAATCTTGAATACCTTGGAGTTTGATTGAGGATTGAAGAGGACAATAAGAAGTCTGATAAGGCTAGCTACAAGTCAATTGAGTCTAAAGCCAATATCGTCGATGGTGGAAAGGGTAGCAGAAATAAAATGAACTGTGGAGGTGATTCTTCCCAGGAAAACAAGAAATTCAAAGGAAAGTGCTATGTCTGTTGGAAAAGTGGTCACATAGAAAAAGACTGCAGAAACAAAAAGTCTCAGGACAAGGGCAAGAAAAATAAAAATGAGGCCCATGTCACTGAGGATGAGCAGCTAAGTGATAAGATCTTAGAATTAAACCTCTCAATAGTTGTAACTGAAGCCAACTTGGTTGGGAATCCGAGAGAATGATGGGTAGACACGAGAGCTACTTGTCATATTTTTATTGTTAGCAAAATATTTTTCTCCTATCAAAAGATCGATGGTGGCGATCATCTGACTATGGGAAACTCGTCTACCTCTAGAATGGTTGGACAAGGCACAGTGGTTCTAATGATGATATCCGGGAAAGAGCTTACATTGAAGAATGTTTTGCATGTTCCTGATATTCGGAAGAACTTGGTTTTGGGTTCACTCCTTAGAAAGAATGGTTTTAAGCTTGTATTTGTTTCTGACAAGTTTCTATTGATAAAAAATGATGTCTATGTAGGAAAATGATACCTCACTAAGGACCTTTACAAGTTCAATCTAATGACTGTCAATCGACACAGTGCTAATAATAAAGCTATAACTTTTACTTATATTATTAAGTCACAAAACATATGGCATGGGAGGTTGGGACATGTTAATTATGATACAATGCGTAAATTAATTAACATGAAACTTATACATAAATTTATAATTGATAACCAAAATAAATGTGAAGCATGTGTTGAAGTAAAAATGAATAGAGCTTCATTTCATTCCATAGAACGAAGTTTTGAACCCTTGGAAATTATGCACATTAATGTGTGTGACATGAATGTTGTGCATACAAGAGGTGGTAGAAAGTATTTGTCACTTTTATCGATGATAGCGTAAGATTCTGTTATGTGTATTTACTGAGGAGCAAAGATGAAACTATTGAGAGTGTTATATACTATAAGAATGAAGATGAAAATCAACTTGGAAATAAAATAAAAAGAATTAGGAGTGATAGGGAGGTGATTATGTGTCACCATTCAGTGAATATTATTCCAATCATGGAATTATTCATGAAATTACTACTTTTTATTCGCCTCAACAAAATGAGATTGCGGAATGCAAAAATTGAATGTTGAAGGAAATGATGAATGACATATTGACAAGCTCTAGTTTGCCCCAGAACTTGTGCGGGAAGCCTTCCTTTCTGTCAACTATATTCTGAACAAGTTACCTCACAAAAGATTGGACAAGACACCATATAAATTGTGGAAAGATCATGTACATTCCTACAAATATATGAAAATGTTGGGGTGTTTCTCCAAAGTGATGGTTTTTAAACCTAAGAATGTGCGAATAAGACCAAAAACTATTGATTGTATATTCATTGGATATGCTCACAACAGTAGTGCTTATTGATTCTTGGTACATAAGTCCAAAATTCCAGACTTCAATCCAAATATGATAATTGAGTCAAAGAATGAGATATTCTTTAAAGAGACATTTCCTTGTAAAGAAAAAACAAAGTACAAAGTAACTCAAAAGAATAAATGATACTACTACAAGTAGTGATCAAGTTAACCAAGAATCCGATCAACATGAAAATATTGAGGAAAATGAACCTAGATGTATCAAAAGATCAAGAATGTCTAAGACATTTGGACTTTCTAACATACCTGTTAGAAAATGAGCTCAAAGTTATAAAGAAGAAATGTTTTGAATTGAAGATGCAGATGAGATGATTTGTGCATACTTATTATATTTTCTTGTCTTTCAGCACTTTTCATTTCATGAAAATTTTGAACTTTTATTTCACTAAACATTAGCAATTTCTTTTAGTACATATGTGAATACATTAATTATTTTATTACAAGGGTACCCATATCGTTAACTGGCCTTCTTGAGTTTTCCAATTAAATATTTTCCTCACTTATTTGTCCCTAACTTTTGCCTAAATCATTTCCGATTTAGCAGGATATACTCTAAGTTTCGCTTAGGCTGTCCCTTACGAATTTTTGAACTAACGAGCTTTTCTTTTCCTTATAGTTTTTTTAATTTTCCTTCTTATGAAAAGTATTTCTTTATCCTGTCTATATTGATGGGCTCTATTAACTCATTCCCTTCTAAGTCGGACAATCAAACCACTCTATTCTTTAATATTTTCTTCTCCAAATAGGGTCATTCCCAATTGGGCCTGAGCTTCTCCCTTGTTTCCATCGCTAGTGGTCTTGATTGTTTCAACACCAGGTCTACTTCCTTAACCTTACTAGGTCAGATACTTTTGTAGAAGGCCCTAGCTATCAACTGAGTGTGGTATAATGCCTTCATTCTCTTCTCATCTAGTAGAGCCAATTGTGCAAATCTTCCTTCATCCCATTCTTACTCAGGCAAGTCTACTTCCATCGACACCCATATTGATTGTACTTTTATCTATACTGGAGTACAACTTCCATTCCATAAACTAGAGAATAAGGTGTGGCTCTTATTGTTGTTCTGACCGGCGTCTTATACCCCATAATATAAACGGTAGCTTTTCCATCCAATCTTTGTAGTTTTATGTCATCTTATCCAGAATATTCTTCAAGGTTTTGTTATTGGCCTCTACTATCCCATTGGCATGCGGTCTATAAGACAAAGACTTGTAGTGCCTAATCTCATACTTTTATAGCATAGCTTTGGTCTCCCCTTGAAATTGTATCCCATTATATGTCACCCCATGGTTTGGTATTTCGTACTAACGTATGATATTTCAAGCTATGAACCTGGCCATTTTCTTGGCTGTGATATTACGAAAATACTAATCTTCCACTCATTTAGAGAAGTAGTCCACAGCCACCACTATAAACTGGTGCCCATTAGAAGCATGTGGCTTGATTTCACCAATCAGATCGATACTCTAAGTTGAGAAGGGCCAAGACTTTGATAATCCATATAGCTCTGTCAATGGCAGGTGATTCAAGTTTCCATGGGTCTGACACTCATGATAATGTTTCACCAGATATGTGCAGTCTGCATCCATAGTTAACCAATAAAATCGTTGCAGTACAATCTTTCATGACAAATTAAGCTCGCTCATGTGTGGCCCACATACTCTTGCATGGACTTTCTCCATCACTATCTTAGCTTCTTCGTCATCTAAGCATTTCAATTTTATTCTGTTAGGTTGCTGCTTATATAAATCCCTCTTCAAAATTATGAATTGAGAGGCCAACTTCTGGATTGCCACTCTGTCATTTTTACCAGCTCCATCGGGAAATTCTCTGTAATCTAAGAAATTATAGATATCATAGTAACAAGGTCTTTAGTCGTTAACCTCGACATCCATAACCTTCATTGCTTCAAAGCTAGGCTTATTGGCTGTAATCAACACCAAAGGCCTCGTGGTTAACTTTTATGAGTTCTCCCAAGTCGAAGCCAAGGTAGCCAATGCGTCTGTCATATGGTTGTTTTTCCTAGGTAGGTGTCGGAACGTAAAACTTAGGATATTTTGCATCAATGCCCCGAAATGGAAAAAATATAGCTTCAACTTGTCTTCTTTCAACTCCCAATCCCCCCGTATCTGCTGGATTAGCAACATCGAGTCACCGAAGACCTTTGCCTCCCTCGTCCTCAGGGCTCTCTGTGATTCTTTTCTAAAAATACAAGCTTCATACATAGCTATATTGTTGGTGACCGAGAAAGTTGACCTTTTGGCCATAGGCAAAGTTTTCCCTCTAAAGGTAACCAGAACAATTCTAATTCCAGCACCATTGTAATTCATGGCTCGATCAAAGTACATCTTCCAACCTTGGATTGCAATTGTTAGGGTTGGTGCTCGGAGAGCTAATCCGGATCGTATTTATGTCTGATTCATGAATACGAGCAATTCTATTTTCCATAATATTACTCATTTAATGGTAGCACCATTGTCTTTTATACACTTATTCGATCTAATTAAGATTAGATATCTGATTACGATTAGATCAAAACTGAATATGGTTCAGTGATACGTGTATATTAGACAAAGACCATAAGATTTACAATATAGTGTACAGTTAGAACGTAGTTTATAATTGACATTGGGAAGCGCACTATAAGATGTATATCCTTAAATAAAGTTCCTGGTCAAAATTTACTAACACGGGTCGGTTAGTAAAATCCGCTGAGACCAGTACATGTCGTATATCATGACTTGGTCCGATGGTTTATCCTAATGAACCATGAGTCTCGAGAAACTCGTATAGACATGTAGGTTTTTATTTGATAAAACACTGAACGACTCACTGAAGATTTCCTAATAGATGGTACACCAACGTCATTAGGAATCTTCACGAGTTGAGCAAGAATTGTGGTCTTTCGACTTAAGATACCACAGTGGGATATATGAGTTATCCTCCATATTTTGATGGCAGTCACGTCAACGATCTATTCATGATCAAAACTCCGCCTGTTCGTTGGGTTTGGACTGATGCTTATGATATCCAATGCGTATCAAGATAGGATCCGTAAGGCCTGTGTACAGGGCATAGGAATCCTCATGTGTTTTCGATCTAGTAAATCCATGGTCTTGGTATAATTTCATAAACTTGTTCCGAGTGTTATTTAGAGATCATAAATTGAAAGTCGACTATATTATACCGAACGAGTTTGATGTTTTTATCTATACCCCAAGTATAATATGGATAGCCTTTGACGGATGGATTATACGTATGCAATGACCTCGGCTTGCATAGTTTAGCGAGATTATATGTGGTCGTCATAATCCATGAGTGGGTGGATTATGGACACGAAATTGGATTTCGTGACGGATAAACTTAAACTTAGAGAGTCCCACAATATGAAGTGTACTCTTTGAGCACTTAGGCAACGCGATATGAATAATACTGATTATTCATAACACTTCACCGGATTAAATGAGTTAATTTGGATCGTTTAATCGGCTAAACGACAACACATGCATTAGGGGATTTTGGTCGATCGTAATTATTGTGCATTTATATTTGATACATAATACGATTAGATACACATTAATTATTCATCAAATGAGTTTTTGACACATGCCATAAATATATGTATTTGTTATTTTATTTAATTGTTAAATAATTAAAATATTGAAAATTAAATATCTTATCCATTTTTCATAATTAGTATGATAAATGGTGATATATAATTGGAACTCATGGCTTGAATTTATTAGGCTTAAATGTTCAAATGTGATTTGTTAACATTAAAGCTTATCTTTAATTAATTGATTAAATTTTCCAAAAAGACCAAAAATACCCCTAAAGTCGGAAAAATGCATTTTCATCTTCCTTATTCAACACACCTTGGCCCAAACTCCTCCAAAAAAAATGGGTTTCCAAATTTGTTTGATGAATCCATGAAGAAATGAAAGGAAATTCAAGAAAAAGTTTAGGAAATTTGAGATTAAAAGGTAATCCTTAATCCCTAAGCTTGGAAATTTGTTTCTTGTTTTTTCTTGAATTGTTAGAATTGTTTTAGGGTTCTTTTTATTTCTTAAATTGGGGCTTTTGGTTCTGATGGATGGAATTGGAAGTGTTGGCATGTGTAAAGTATATTTTGGATGGAATTAGTGTAATTTGCATCCAATTTGATTATTAGATGATGATTTGATATTCTAGAGTGTTATGACCACTCTTATGACACCTAGAATTATTCTTGGGTTGTTCATATGTGGTGACTTATTTTGGTGTTGAGATTAATTTGATTAATGTTGAAAATTTTGATTTAAAGCATGAAAACTGGGTAATTTCGGTTTCTGATCAGATCTGATAAAACTGAAATTTTTATGATGAATTTGATGTCAAATTAATGTACTGGATGTGTTTTGGGAGTTGGAACAATTTCCGGAAAGTGTTTCGGAGTTGAAATAATTGAAAATGGCCAAAAACGGCGTTATCAGGTGACTTTTGAGCCAACAAGGTAACGGCTGTCCAAACAGTGAATTTGTCACTGTTCAGGAATCCCATGAACTTCCCTAACACTATTGGGCTGACCTGGGCAGTCCTTATAAGTGTTGGGTGGTCGGTTAGGTCAAAAATATATTTTACGTCATTTTGTGGAAAAACGGTCTTCGTAAAAGTTTCGCGCGTTTCAACCTTATTTATGTTGATATTTGATATTGAATAAATAGGTTTAGGTGAAATATGAATAAATTATTCATATTAGATATTGAATAATTTATTCGGTAATTTGAAAAAGTTTTAAATTACAATTTCTCCCGAACCGCGCTTCCGCTGCGCCCATCACCCAAAACCCCGACAAAAATGGTATCAGAGCAGGTCTGATGCTTCATCCATTACATTATTCATGCTTGATATTTGATATTTAATCCAATTTTAATGTTCACACATGCTTGTAATCTAGATATGTTTATTTACTTTTTGGTTCTACGTTAACGGAAATTTAATGGTTAAATTGTGTTATGTTTTCTAAGGTAGAATTGAATTGTTTAGAAAATGATTTAGATTAAATTTCTGCATTTGATGTAGAGTATAGCTTCTTGAGAAAAATTCCCGTTTAAATAAGACTGTAAAGTAACGTGTATTGGATACATGTTCTTGGTCCGTCTTGTCAATACAGTTTATGGGTATCTTTGTATAACTGCATCCAAGATCGTGCCAAAGCTGTGAGGGTGTAGGTTATAGAATTATTATCCATACCGGTTGTATAATGATACTGGACAAATTCAAGTGAAAGTGGAAATCCTGAATGTGCCAAAGCTGTCAGGACTACATCGGTAACTTAAGTTTGTCATTGACAAGTGAAGCCTTGATACGCATCCCTGTGAACGTGCCAAAGTTATCATAACGAGAAACGGTCAGGACCAAAATCAGAAGTCACTGGTGAGTGATTGACAATTAGTTGTCTACCTAATGAATATACGTAGGCGAGATCGTGCCAAAGCTGTGAGTCGAAATATATTCATGAGATCTTATTCTTACTATGGAATTCGATTTAATTATCGAATTCCCGTTGTCCATTGGGGATTAAGGTATTACATAAAGTAGTGGGAGACATTGATGGGTTAAAAATCCATAACTTAAGCAGTGTGTAATTTTATGGAAAATTCTGTTTTGTTTTCCTTTTATTCTATATTGTTTATAGAATTATACTTATAATCCACTGATTGTTTATTACTTGAATATATTTTTTGACTTTACTTATAGTTACGTAGTTCTAGAATAGGTTCTATAAAGACTGAAGACCTAGATATTGTTAGATTAGTTAAAACCATCGGGAACTGTTGTTCCGATTTTCTTGAAAAATCAAGATGGTTAGTGACTTAGTTACTAAGTCACGATTAGGTAATCTAATAGGATATCTGTTTTTGGATATAGTTATTTAGAAAGAATTGTTTCTTATGCAGTAATAATTGACTTGAACAGTTCTTGTCTCGAGATTCTTGACTGGCATTAAAAAAATCCATTAGGTTTTTTGTTTATCTTATAATGACATTTCTTGGCTTTAATGACTTTTAGAAGTCACGTGTTTGACACAGTTTGCTAATCAATCATTTGTAATTGTTGTGATTATTGAATGCAAATTATAAAGATAAAGAAATGAGATGTGTATAGTTGTGTATAAAGAATATTGATTATCACAATACGACAACTATAGGTATTGGATATCGGATCTCTCGTCTAGTTATTTAAAATAATATTTAATAACCGTTTTGATATTTGATATCAGAACTTGTGACTATTGGATAGTTACTTATTCTGTATAAACAATTTTTACATATTTTAAGACGACTGGTAGTGTCATTAATGGAAAAAAAATTAACATTAAGAAAAATATTCGGTAAAATAAATAACTTAGAACTGTGTTTTATGAGATTTTATCATAAAGCATTAGATGTTTATTCCATATGGTAAAGGATGGTCTGATACGAGATCACACCATATATCCTTATCCATTTAATGAATATTGTATTCAAGATGTGATTAAATCTCATTTAACCGATGATCGTCATTGGACCACAAGATTTATTAGACTAATATATTATATGTATGTAGTTTTATGAATTAGAAATTGCCTTAGATAGTTTTCTTTACTCCGTAACTTAGTTAATGAATTGTCATGACTTAGTTGCGTGTTTCTAAAAGAATATATATTGAACGTCTTGAATGGTTCGAGAACTTTCAATATGTTTTCTGTTGAAACGCAGATAGAATATTTTGAATGGTTCAAAGATATTCTATTTGTAGTTTTGAAAACTATATCTTTGAAATTCACTGTGAATCTTTGAATTGTTCGAAGATATTTGATATGATCAAACACATTAATTAATGCAATTAGTTCTAAAGTTATTTAATGAATTTGATTATTACTAAATATTAAGCTTCCACGATTCCGTCGTGATGGAATTGATCAGTGGGAGAAATCGAATCTTGTGTGATTTGATTCGTTTGATATTGAGTGTTACCGAATTAGTTTTCAATACTCTTGAGGTTATGCTCCAGTAACACTAATTCATCTTTTTAATTAAGGTTCCACTAGTTTCTACAGTTACATATATGATATGTATAGTATAAAATTAAAATCTTGAAAAGTTTGAGATTTGAAACTTTCTTTTGTATAATTGTTATATAATTGAAAGTATTTGCTCCTCGGAGGTATAAGTAAAGTTTATCATTTATTCTATTTAATAGAATATTGTATTCTATTTGATGGAATATCTTTTCTACGATCCCGAGTAATAAAATTGTTTTATAACTTGGCTTGTAACATCAGATGTTAACGATTGTAGAAAAGACTTGACTTATTGAAGTCAAATGTGAGAATGATAAACTGTAATGGAACTACGTAATTAATAAGGTGAAATGATCCTACATTATCTTTCGTATAAGTCACATAGGATATCATAATCATTTGTGAAGTATTTGATACCTATTGGTTCTGTTTTTTTCTTATCGAAGAAAATTATCCTAAAACTTATAGTGGGAGCGATATTTGATATCGATTTTGGAAATTAACATTGAACCATAGATCTAAGATTGTTCCTAGCTTACTACGATCAAGTTTTGAACTTGATTGAGCTTTCGGTATGAATAGTTCATAAAATGTGTAAATTGTTTGCGTAACAAAAGCAAAGTAAGCGAGATAAAGTTTTCACCTTTATATTATGACAATGAGAAAGGTTATCCTCAGTAGTCTATTGTAGATTCAGAGAATACCTGTCTCTAGTCGCACTGATTGAACAATTAAGGATTTGTTGGTTAATTTTAATATTAAACTATGTATTTTGGCTAAAGAATGCAAAGTGGCATTCTTGAGTGATTTCTTCGAATGAGAGATCTTTCGTGGTTTCTTTGTTTGAAGAGTTCATTCTAGAATGGCCCTCGAGTTTGTATTCTGCTAATATCACAGTTTGATATACTAGCTTATAGAGCCTATTGTAGACTCAGATAAGCTTTCTCAAAATCCGTGTTCTTTAATTTTGATAAAGTCAGATTGTATGGTTTTATCAAAACATAGAGAATGCATTTTTGACAATAGGGTCAGTGAGAGCGTACAAATTTCTTTCTAGTGTTATATATCCTAACAACATCATCATTATTAAAGTAATAATTAGATGTTTGTACAGTAAAATGTTTACTTAAGTCTTCTTTTCTCTGTGAAAGCAGCGAGAGTGGTCTCTGATATATTTGATATAAATTTTATATATGATATAGAACTAAGAGACTTGTGAGATACTCCCATTAGTCGCGTATTAGATATGATCTAATAAAGGACACAATAAGACTATTTGTATGATAGTTAGTATAACTGTTTGATAGTTAACGTGTCTTTTATATATATAGTATTCATCTTTCGTAAGGATGATTCCTTTGTCGAAAGAGAAATTGATTAGAATGTCTAGTCAATCTTATGCATCATATGATGATAGCCTAATGAATACTATATTATGTGCGATTAAAGATGTCAATTTAATCGTAATTGTTATGAGTTATTTTGATATGCTGATGACCATATGATGGATCTTGAAACATGTTCTTTGTGATATTTGAGATATTAAGAATGAGTTTCGTATTCATGGATAATTTAGTCTGCAACCAAAAGGTTAGATTAGTTTTGATCCTAATTATGACATTAGATGGTCTATGTCATATAAAGTCAGAAAAGATGAAGTGGGAGTGTCACTGTTGATTCTACTAAACTAGTGGAATCAGTTGCAACTTATGAATTGCATAGTGACCCTATAGATTAGAAGTGTTGATATAAGTTTTGTGTTTACGGTTGTCTTATAGTATTTTGGATTTGGTCCATATATACCTAGACAACGCAGCAGCTTTAGCACAAAATTGATATAGCGTCTGAGTCATATTAATGTAGAATTTAGATTCTGCAAAATATGAATGATGCTGGCTAAGGAAAACGATTGGGTTTATTGGACAGACTCGATTTGTTAAAGCGGGCTTACTTGTTGTTGCCTACCTTTTAAGTGCAAGGTGAGCTCTTAAGAGCCATAAGTATGTGATACACATTAAGATGTGTGTATGATTCTGTGGGTTGGCACTAGAACAAGTGGGATAAATTGTTAGGGTTGGTGCTCAGAGTGTCAATCTGGATCGTATTTATGTCTGATTCATGAATACGAGCAATTCTATTTTCCATAATATTACTCATTTAATGGTAGCACCCTTCTCTTTTATACACTTATTCAATCTAATTACGATTAGATATCTGATTACGATTAGATCAAAACTAAATCTGGTTCAGTGATACGTGTATATTAGACAAAGACCCTAAGATTTACAATATAGTGTACAGTTACAACATAGTTTGTAATTGACATTGGGAAGCACACTATAAGATGTATATCCTTAAAAAAAGTTACTGGACAAGATTTTCTAACACGGGTCGGTTAGTAAAATCCGCTGAGACCAGTACATGTCGTATATCGTGACTTGGTCTGATGGTTTATCCCATTGAACAATGAGTCTCGAGAGACTCGTATAGACATGTAGGTGTTTATTTGATAAGACACTGAATGACTCACTGAAGATTTCTTAATAGTTGGTACACCAACGTCAATAGGAATCTTCACGAGTTGAGCGAGCATAGTGGTCATTCGACTTGAGATACCATAGTGGGATATATGAGTTATCCTCCACACTTTGATGGCAGTCACGTCAACGATCTATTCATGATCAGACCTCCGCCTAGTCGTTGGGTTTGGACTGATGCTCATGATATTCAGTACGTATCAAGATAGGGTCTGTCAGTCATGTGTACAAGGCATAGGCATCCTCACGTGTTTACGATCTAGTAAATCCATGGCCGTGATATAATTTCGGAAACTTGTTCCGAGTGTTATTTAGAGATCATAAATTGAAAGTCGACTATATTATAACGAACGGGTTTGACTTTTTTATCTATACCCCAGGTATAATATGGGTAGCCTGTGACGGAGGGATTATACGTATGCAATGACCTTGGCTTGCATAGTTTAGCGAGATTATCTGTGGTCATCAAAATCCATGAGTGGGTGGATTATGGACACGAAATTGGATTTCGTGACGGATAAACCTAAACTTAGAGAGTCTCATATTATAAAGTGTACTCGTTGAGTACTTGGGCAATGCGATATGATTATTACTGATTATTCATAATACTTCACCGGATTAAATGAGTTAATTTGGATCGTTTAATCGGCTAAACGACAACACAAGCATTAAGGGATTTTGGCTATCGTAATTATTGTGTATTTGTATTTGATAAATAATACGATTAGATACACATTAATTATTCGTCAAATGAGTTTTTGACACATGCCATAAATATATGTATTTTTTATTTAATGTAAATAAAAATACATATATGGATGTTATTTAATTGTTAAATAATTAAATAATTGAAAATTAAATATCTTATCCATTTGTCATAATTAGTGTGATAAATGGTGATATATAATTGGAACACATGGCATGAATTTATTAGGCTTAAATGTTCAAATGTGATTTGTTCACATTAAAGCTTATCTTTAATTAATTGATTTAATTTTCCAAAAAGACCAAAAAGGCCCCTAAAGTCGGCAATATGCATTTTTTAAAGTAAAAAATTTTCATCTTCCTTATTCAACACACCTTGGCCGAGACTCCTCCAAAAAAATGGATTTTCAAATTTGTTTGATGAATCCATGAAGAAATGAAAGGAAATTCAAGAAAAAAGTTTAGGAAATTTGAGATTAAAAGGTTATCCTTAATCCCTAAGCTGGAAATTTATTTCTTGTTTTTTCTTGAATTGTTAGAATTGTTCTAGGGTTCCTTTTGTTTCTTAAATTGGGGCTGTTGGTTATGATGGATGGAATTGGAATTGTTGGCATGTGTGAAGTAGATTTTTTATGGAATTAGTGTAATTTGCATCCAATTTGATCATTAGATGGTGAGTTGATATTCTAAAGTGTTATGACCACTCTTGTGACACCTAGAATTGTTCTTGGGTTGTTAATATGTGGTGACTTGATTTGGTGTTGAGATTAATTTGATTAATGTTGAAATTTTGGATTTAAAGCATGAAAAATGGGTAATTTCGATTTCTGATCAGATCTGATAAAAATAGAATTTTTGTAATGAAATTGATGGCATATGAATGTAATGGATGTGTTTTGGGAGTTGGAACAGTTGCCGGAAAATGTTTCGGAGTTGAAAAAAGCGAAAAGGGCCAAAAATGGCATTACCGAGTGACTTTTGAGCCAACCGCGTAATGGCTGTCCAAACAGTGTATTTGTCATGGTTCGGGCAGCCCATGAACTGTCCTAACGCTATTGGGGCTAACCTGGGCAGTCCCCATAAGTGTCGGGTGGTCGGTTCAATAAAAAACGTGTTTTACGTCATTTTGTGGAAAAACGGTTTTCGTAAAAATTTCGCGACATTTCAACCTTATTTATATTGATATTTGATATTGAATAAATAGGTTTAGGTGAAATATGAATAAATTATTCATATTAGATATTGAATAATTTATTCGGTAATTTGAAAAGTTTTAAATTATGATTTCGCCCGAACCGCGCTTCCGCTGCGCCCATCGCCCAAAACCCCAACAACTATCACCCTAATTTCTTCATCTTGGAACACCAACTCATGTTGATCCCCTTTAATAGGCTGTGGCGCCAAGAATTCCACCACGACACTATTGGACAATTATGACCCATAACATCACTATTTGTACAGAACATGGTGTTGTTGTACAAATTAACTATGTGACAAAGGAAATTTCTCTTTTATCATTTGTAATTGGATTACCGGGATATATAAATGATAAAAGTCCATATGATTAGTTCCAGATTAATAAGATATGAGACAGTATTAATCCACTAAGGTTTAATCATTAAAATATCCCTAGTCGTATTATTATCGAGATTGGACATCGATAATGCGGAATAGACTAGTATTGCACTTGTGCGTGTTATGGGAGCATAACAATATAGTTCTCATATTTAAGTATTGGATACTTATGCAAGTGTGATAGGAGGTTGTGTTTGTTGGATAATATGACCCATAGTGCCACTATTTGTACAGATCATAGTGTTGTTGTACAAATTAACTATATGACAAGGAAATTGCACTCTCATCATTTGTGATTAGATCACCATAGATGTATAAATGAAGAGAGGTCATATGATTAGTTCCTGGATTGAGAATGATATGAGACGTATCAGTCCGCGAAGGATTAATCATTAAATATCCCTAGTCGTAGTATTATCGAGACTGGACATCGATAATGCGGAATAGGCTAGTATTGCACTTGTGCGCGTTGTGAGGGCACAACAGCGTAGTTCTCATATATTTGGGTATTGGATACTCATGCAAGTACGATAGGAGGTTGTGTTTCACCGATGGTACGGGAAACAGCTTCGCTCTGGATAGACCCCCTCGGAATCCCATTGGTAGTATGACTATGTGTCTATGGGAGTCCGAAATCAGGGTAGGTGTATTTGGTCTTAACCTGAGACTTACACCGCTAATGCTTACGACAATCAATATACTTTAGTTGAGGTCGTCCAGGGCTGTAACAGGTTCTTGTACGCCAATGCTGGGTATATTGAGAATCGTAGAGTATTGGGTGTGATGTCAAGACGGAAGTATCACTCCAGTCATAGTGGAGATGATGTCACGTAGGATACGGTATTAGTGCTCTTAAGTGCTGGCCGGCCATCGGGATATTATGACAAGGTCATGTATATCCGATTATAGAGACTAGTTACCAGACATCCGACATGTGCTTCGTACGGGGCAGACACATAACCAGCCCTAGGCCTAGCACGTGACTATCCGATACTGGGCCGATATACACAATACTTAGTAGACTACGCCTGATATAGATCTTAGATATTCTTATAAGAATATGTCCGGAGAATTGGGAAGACTTGGTGCTTTGCTAGGAGTCGACCTTGTCTCGTAAATAGGTAGAACGTAGTACTTGGTACGTACGTGATTCGGATACTCCGACAACCGTATTTACTACCAACTTATCCGGGGATCTCATGGGTCGCTTCCCAATAATCCACCGATGACGTATAACTCGCACTCTTAAATAATCTGGGATTATATAGAAGAGAGAGAAAATTAATCTAGGATTAATTACAGAGATATTTTATCTAGGATAAAATATCGTCTAGAGAGAGATAATGATTAATTTGGAATTAATCGGTAAATTAATATATATTCGATATATTAAATGAAATTAGATTTCGACGCGGAATTAAAATTAGATTTTAATTCGGGCGAACGAATTAATTTAGAATTAATTCGTTAGCGATGTGAATAGTGAATTCGCTAGGCGTAATCATTTAATTACGACGTAACGGAAAAATCGCTAATTAGGAATTAGCGAACCCGAGCCCGAGTGTGATTGCGAGCGCATTCGTATTTCGAATTCGAGTGCGGCAACACAAGTCACATCAAGCATCAAATCATTCGTCACATCAAGCGTCAATTCAAATGTCACTTTGAGTGATGTGATTGATTGATGTGATTGATTGATTGAAAGACTTACATCACTTTATTAAAGTGACAATGAATAGTTGATATAAGTAGGTGGAATAGTATTTGGTGGGTATAAAACATTTACTTTTGATTTTAATTAATCAATTAGTAATTGTTTTTAGTATTTTTCTTGGAAAAATATATAAAGGTATTTTTGGAAAATGCTTTACCAACCAATACACAACATTCTTCTCTCTCATTCTCTCCTTCAAACTCACGCCCAAATGGGCAGTAAGCTCACTGTTTTTGAAGCCAAAATGGCGTGAGCAATGGGGAAGCAAGAGTTGGGTTTTTGTGGCAAAAACCGCAAGTGCTAGCACACTACGAGATATGCGAAGGTGGTAGGGAGGTTCACCCATGAGCCGGGATCCGTCCGACGAAGCTTGGAGCTCCGTTTCGCAGCTCAAAATTCTGATTTGGAGGGCAGTGAACTGCACACAGTTGGCGCCAAAACAGTGGGCTTTTTGGGCTTCATTCGTCTTCAAATCGTCTCAACCGATCGATGTGAGTATTCCGCTACCTCCTTTGATGTCTTCACACATGTATTTCATGTCTTGTTTGATCTTGGGACCTAGAAATAAACCTAACAATGGCATCAAGAGCTATAGGTTCAAGCATGAAATTGTAGGGCTTAAAATTGGGTACTTTGTATTTGAGCATGATTTTATAAAATTGGATGTTTAAGCATGCTTAATATATGTTATATTGAAGATTGATTTGATCAATTTCAACAAAATATGATTGGATCAATTTTGCCCAATTTATTCCTTTTGGCCGAATGTAATGTGATTTTTGTGTTCTTGGAATTTTTTGATTTTGATTCATTTGATGAGTTGGAATCATTAAGGATAATGTTAATTTGAAACTAATTAGATTGGATTTTGAATTGAACATAAAATCCCCAAAAGTTATCACCTTGGCCGAATTGGAATATGCCCTTCAATGTCTTGTTTTTTGATTTTAGGACATTGGATGTATTGGAAATCATTTAGAATGATGATTTAATGTCGATTGTGGGTTTGATTGGATTGAAACCAAATCGGACACAAAATCCCTCCTTGGCCGAGAGCATTAAAGCATGTAATGGGTTTGATTTTTTCATTTATAGTTGGACATGTGATGATGATAATGAACATGATTAATTGGACTAATTTGGTGTTTTAGAAATATTAATTTGGTGATTAATCATGTAATGCACTTTAGGTAATTAAATTGCGAAATTGGATTTGTGTAATTTAATGAATTAGGCCTTTAAATTGGATTTGGGCTTATTAAGTTGTAATTGGGCTTATTGGGCTTGATTTTATCAAGTTGGTTTAGGCCAAATGGATTGGATCCAATTGGGCCCAAAACCACTACCATAAAGCCCAAATGTGACTAATAAACTTTAAAGTTTAATTGGGCCTAATGGGCCTAAATTGATTTCTGGGCTTATGGGGTTACTCCTTGATTGGGCTTTGGTTGCCGAAGCCCACGCCTTAAAGAAATTAATTAAAGCCCATTAGACTTGAATTGAATTGACGTTAGACGTTAATCGGGCTTTGAGAGACCCGACACGATTAAATTTGGAATTTAAGTCGAAAAGGCTTATTAAATAAAGTGTAGTATTTAATTTGGAATTGAATAGTGAATTAGTATTAAATACATATTAAATTTCATTTAATGTTGTAGTTTAATTTAATTCATTAATTCGTACCTGAGTACTTATTCGCAAAACGAGTTTGACTCGACCAAAATCAAATCGTTGTTTGAACATTGGATGATCACATAATTATCAGATTAATTAATTGATTAGATTGATTGATAGCATGCTTATGTGTGAATACGTGGTGTTGATGATGAATAATGTATATCGGATGGATATTAGTCGGGTGGGGCAATTTTGGAAATTGTTGTAATAAATTCGATTTATTAAATTGGACCTGCGTGTCCAGCCTTATCACCTCTATTCTCTTTGTATTCTCTTCTCACCTATTCCCCTCAATGTAAATGAGGTTTTTTTAGAAGTGTAGTGTAACGGGTAGAAGTAATACAAGTGCTAGCTCGAGAGAGAAAGGGAGAGATTTGATCTAGGATCAATGTGTTAAGTATCCATCTGTATATCATTATTATTTTATTTTCATACTCGCTTTATTATGTGTTTAGAATGCATGTTTAAGGGTGTATGATGATGAGACCTTAACAAAGATAATAAATTAGTAGCCAATTTGCACGCGAAAGCCCTCATCAAATATCATGCGTCTTTTCCTTCCATTGAGTGATTCTTACTCAAGATCCTAGATTGGCATGGGTTGTTGGCCAAAGTCAAGCCCTTGTCCGTCGAAGATGTGTTTGAATCACGAGGCGTTGTTCCATATTGGTGTCTTGTCCAAGTTGTGGTTTGTTGGCCAAAGTCAAGACCACTTCTTGTCCAACGACATTGATTACGAAGCTTCCATGGTCAATGGGTCCACGCTTGACTGGGATCACTAGGTTTGTTGTGCCAAAGCCAAGGCCTAGTTGATTCAGAGAAAAAGGTTAGGGTATATATTGGATATATAGGCATATATAGGATATATGTTTAGGACTTGAATGTCCACCTACTGGATCTAGGAATTGGATTGGATCCAATTGATCTTAGAGATCTACCTAGTTAATTATCATACAATTTGTTGGCCAAAGTCAAGATTGTGTGATATTTAACGGGATCCTAGCCCACTAGGAAACACGGTTTCCCGAGTACTCGATAGAGGGTTAGAGGCTCGACGAAAAATAGTGGGAGGCAAGAATTGAATTTGCAATATTCGTTCAATTACTCGCCATACGCGCTCAAACAAATATCACTCGTCATATAAATTAAAAGTATTAGTTGGACTAATATTTAATGTTGTTTTAATAAATATAGTTGGACTATATACAAACTTATTCAATTATAGTTGATTAAATAATTGGATTATTGTAATCATTATAATAAATAGTACCTAATATAAATTGATTAAATAGTTGGACTATTGAAATCAAGAAAGAATTGAAAAGTTGGATATTTAAAATATAATCTTGGATTAAATATTTTAAATGATTTAATTTTCAAATTGGGAATAAATAATAGGTTACTTTATTTGATAAAATAACTTATTGAACCTAAGCCCAAAATTAAGCAAATAAGTAGAGCGTAAATCTTTGGAAGATTTATGTGATGATGACTTTAGTGCTTAATTTAACATACTTGTCAAAAATCTATGTTTAGATTTAATAAGTATTAAAATTGCAATTTATAATTCTTGGAAAATTAATTGACTATTCTAAAGGTGAAAAGTCAAAGTTTGCAATTGGGCGTATAGCACGAGGTGCACATCGTTTCGATATTCTAAAAAACCCAAGGCTTGGCCTAAGGTTCCTGAAATATTGAAAAGGATAATTGACATATCCCAAAGTGACTACCATTTGGATATGGCAGACACGAAGGAATTAAAGAAAGGGCAAGGCTCAGACTTTAAAAATGTTTGTCAAAGTTATGTTCATAACTAGTATTGAAATTAGATTATAAATACTTAGTGTGGTACATAAAATATATGTATTGATGTTCAAAATCTGCTTTGAGTGGGATACTGACTTCAAAGCTGAGATTAATCTGCGAATCAGAAACGGGACAAAAGTCGCTGTTTCGACCGTAGATACCTAAGTTTAGGAACTACCCTTCGGGTGTGTACTTAAATTAGGAACTGTTATAATGTAACTAGTTTGACTAGAGACATTATCTCTATATCAGTGTTTAATCCATTGTGGATAAACCTTTGTATTCTAGAACACCAAGTGTTTCATTATATAAAGATGATACTGAGATAAACACATTAGATGTGAATAACAGAATTTATATTTTGAATATAATTAAAATCTCAAACATATAAAATGACAATAATTAGCTCAAACTGATTTGATCAATAGAGACTTATTTTGTGCATTGTTGTCTGGGACACAATTAAACAAGACTCGTATATCCACACTTTTGAAGAGTGGGTACTAGGACTGATTTGACTATTCAAATAAAGTCTACGAATCTAGTTTATTAGGTAAAGTACCTAAAACACTATTTACTTGGTAATAGTGAAAATGCCATCGATCTGTTAGCCCTATTCATTGTGAAGAAAGTGGGCCCATATCTAGCTAGGCTAGATGTGAACATGAATATTTCGTGACCTTAACGGATGTGGCATCACGTTATGGTTATGTGTTTCTTTTGAAGAACACAGATCGGAAACTATTAGAGCTTCGACACGAAGTAGATAAACAGATCGGCTATAGTATTATGCCGCCACGGTAAAACCGTAATGGAAAATACTTAACCAGTAAGTTTCATAAATACATGAAAGAGTATGGTATTCTTTCAGATAAGGACTCCTCCCGAGACACGTCAGTTTGACGGTGTGTCCAAACTAAAAACCGAATTTTGTTGGACATGATAAGGTTTATCACGAGTCGCTCTGAGCTATCATTTCCTTCAACAGGATATGTATTAACAGTGCAAAACTTATTTAGAATAAGGTTCCATAAAAACTGTTTGACAGATATCATATAGGATATGAACAGGAAAAAAAACAGGGTTTCTCATTCCTAATGATTTGGGTATGCCAGGCATAACGTTTGGATGATACCAAACAAAGGACCCAAATTCGATAAGTGCCAATATAGGTTATCCTAATGGAAACCATAAGTATAGTGCTTATAAATCTCACATGAGAACAATATGATTGTTGTTGCTCACCATGCGGTTTTCCTGAGAGGAATACCGATATGCAGTGGTAAGTGGGAGGACAGTAAAACTCGATGAAAATCGGGGTAATACTGTTCAAGGCACGAAGTCCGTAATGGAACATAAATTGTTCATCAAGGATGAAAACTAAACCATTAATCTTCGAATACACAAGAACCGCGTAGATCAGAGAGAATCAGAAAACAACCTGGGGTATGGGTTTCTGATCTCACCTCATAAAGATATCAATCTTATGGGGTATATATCAACCGACTGCGATTTGAGGAAGTGATACGAGGTATCGACTCCCTATCATGGCAAAGTGCCATGAGTCCGAAATGGATTCCATGTATAACAACTATGTTTGGATACTAGTTGTTGTACCGAAAGGCATTGTGCCTATTGGTACTGTAAACGTCTTCAATGAAGACATACATGGATGGCAACATACCAACGTACAAAGCTAGGCTTGAGATGGAAAGGTATCGTTATCAAAATTGTGTCAATAACGGTTCAACCTTTTACCTGTTGCCATTGTAAATCCATTTTGAAGATGCTTGTTGATACTGCATATTTCATTTATGAAATGCGTCAGTTATAGATCAAAATCGCTTTCCTGAAAAGGAAACCTTTTGGAGATGTTTACAACATCCTGACGATTTTATATAACCGACAACAAGGTTTGCGGGTTATTCGATCCATGTTTGGATTAAAGCAAGCATAAGGTTCTTGGAACTGTCGTTTTGAAATAATCATAATGGTTTATGATTTGACTCAAAACGAAATAATTCTTGTGTGTATATGAGGAGGTTAGTGGGATCGCACTGACAGTGAAATTCCCATAAAGCAATTGATGAAAGCTTGGCTTTCATAAACTCTCCGTAGAATTCTGGGGAGTGACAACCTTTATTCAAAGAATAAAGATCTACTGGGATAGATTTGGAGTTGTTAACACTCTCTGGGAAATTGTACATTTAAATGTACTTGATATGGTGTCTCATACGCTTTGAGCATATGGAGTCACAATCAGGACAATCCAAGTGATAGTCACTGGATTGAAGTTAATGACATCTATTAGTATCTTAGAGAACTAAAGATGCTGTCTAAACTCTGGAGAAGGAGAACTTGAAGTGACTGGGATCACTGCCGCAAGTTTCCAAACAGTTAAATACTGCGATACTATAAAGTTTGAATAACGGGACAGTGAGCTGGAAATCTTCCGAGCAAGATTCTGTTGCCGAATAAACAACAAATGCGGATTATTGCTGCAGCTGAGGCAGCAATAGAAGCCATTTGGGTCGAAAATAAATCTAATTAGATTAGATATAGTTCTATTAGCAGCTGAGCTAG